>OZ017739.1:286862213-286872213 GCA_963969285.1 Odontomyia ornata | reverse complement strand
GTACTGGATGACTTTGTGAATAGCTTTATGAACACTACTGCCACCATATTTGATGAGCTCCACTGGAATCTCATTGATGCCTGGCGTTTTATTATTCTTTTTGGCTTTGATGGAGCAAACTTCATCCAGGGTTGGTGGGGCCAATGGAAGCTCTCCGCGGACATCTATAGGCTCCGATGTTCTAGAGGTGTGCAGAGGATTAAGGAGGTTCTTGAAATATAATGCCCATCTTTCCTTAATCTTGGTTTCATCAGCGATTACATTGCTGGTGTCATCACGACAGAGCATGTCATTTATGCACAGAGTATGGGACTTTCATGCTCGCAAACCACTGAACTACCCACCAAAACTCTCCCCTGTCAACCCGAGAGCCCAGCCTGGAAACTTTTGACATATTATTTCGGGCCAGGTCACGTTTTGTTACGCCTTGAGGCACCTTCAAGCTGGGGATCATTCTTCTAGCAGAGGGGGAGAGGGGAAGAGGAATTATCAGCCAAGCAATCCCCCAGCCCCAATGCCCCCGGCTGCTGTGAGTCACTTTTATCTTTTAGGACTGCCCGAACATATTGTGCCACCTGATTCCATTTGTCAACCAATTTGAGCATCACCACGACTACACTATCCAGGGTGAACTCTCCCAACTCCCTGTGGCGGTTTCTTTGTAGCTTTTTCCATTTTGTACATGCAAAAAATGTGCGGCAGGCATTATCATCCATTCCTGGGCAAAACCTACAATCGGGGACCGTGACCTATGAATTGTGTGCGGATAAGACTGAAAATACCCATGCCCACTCAAAAGCTGGGTTCAATAGAAGTTAGTCTTACCATGCCTTTGATTTGGCCACGGTCTCACATTCGAAATGAAGCGCGCAGTCTATCTTCCCTTAGTTCAATTCATCCAAGATTGCTGCCAGTCGTTCAATTAGCACTGTCTCTCCCTGCCGGCAACCATCTCCCTCGCGTTCTTCTTTCGATACAGGTAAATAGCGTGGTGCTCTCTAGAATGTAGGGCAACAGGTATCACGCCTGGAATAACTCTCGGTGCCAAATCTGAGACTATCGGACACGAAGACGCAATCATCGGTACGATTTCGGTATTCCTCCTTACTGAGAGCGCCACCCCATATTTCCCTGCCATACAGTAGCACTGACCCTACTGCACTCATAGAGAGGCATCGGCATTGGCGCACTAGGATATCGAGCCTAAGTTGTGCTTGTTCAATAGTGGCTATGCGGATGATGTTGTGGATCTGGTTGCTAGACAACCAGATCCACAACATCATCCGCATAGCCGATCAAGCACGACTCATCTGGCATCTCAAGTCTCAGTCACCCATCGATTGACACTTTCTACAGTCTGGATCAAGGATAGATTCCTAGGCAACACCCGATCTAACTTCCATCCTTCGTTGGCCCTGTGTCATGTCGCAAAGCAGGCTTCAGTCAAAAAGCGCATTAGATATTTTGGAACTTGAAAGGGGCTTTCAAGCGTATCGAGGATATCCACCCATCTATCGGAGTTGAAGGGATTTCAAGCGCTGAGTGCGACCAACAGGACGAGCCGTCGCTGCAATTGCATCAATGGTGGAGCGTCCTACTTAAAAGCCATACTGCCGAGGAGATACGTCCCCAGCAGCACGAAACGCGTCAGAGAGTCTTCCCTTGATGAGTTTCCCTAGCACTTTCCCAGCCGTTTATAGCATGCATAGTCCAGGATTGCCCTTCCCCTTGCTAATCAGTACAAGCCTAGCTACCTTCCATCGTACCAGGAAAACCCCGTTTCGAAGGCAAGCGTTGAATGTGCTGAGCAGCAAGTCAGGACAATGGTGATAGACAAGTCGCAACACCTCAGCTGAAATACCATCTGGACCTGGACCCTTCCTCGCTTTCAGTCAAAGGACTAACTCTTCCAGTGCCGGGTGTGTGAAGAGTGTATTTGGAGAATTATTTTTTTCAGGTTGGTAGTACTGTAAGTGACATCTTTGTCAAATTTACATGTCAAAATATTCATAAGTGTTTGAGATACGCGTCGTTTTCGGGATGGCCTTCAGTTCCGTCTTCGCTGTGGCTTGAATCTCCTCTATCTTATCAAAAAGGTGTCCCCGGAGCGGTCTTTTGAACAGCCAGAAGTCGCACGGTGCCAGATCAGGTGAATACGGTGGTTGCGGAACGATATGGGTTGAGTTTTTGGCGAAATGATCACGAATTACGAGTGCAGTATGAGATGGTGCATTATCGTGGTGTAAAAACCCAGAATTGTCTTTCCACAATTCCGGCCTTTTAAGGTGGATAACGTTACGCAAATGACGCATAACGTTTAAATAATATTCCTTGTTGACTGTTTGGCCCGACGGAAGGAATTCATAATGCACAACACCACGATAATCAAAGAAGAGAAGAGGTTAATGGTCGCCCAGGACGCTCTTCGTCTACGACACGTTCACGGCCGGCCTGGAACTCACTATACTCGTACCGCATGTAAATATTTTTATAGACATAGCCTCATCACTAAAGGCTTTCTGCACCATCCTCAACGTATCCGCAGCAGAAAATTGATTCCGCAAACAATGCAAATTCAACAAAATTCGACATCGTAAAAAACGAAAAACTCACTTTTAGCAACTCACAAAACGACGCGTATCTCAAACACTAATGAATATTTTGACATGCAAATTTGACATAGATGTAATTCTCCAAGTCCTTCGACGCACGCAGTTTAAATTCAAATGTCACCTTATTTTTTGGACACAGTATGTATCGACCATCAACACGTGTTATTGTTGTTATAATTCCATACAGTTGAAATTGCGCTGACGCACTTGGTTATGATCTGATTTCCATAAAATTTTGTAGCCATAAGGATCTTGTATCAATTGACATGAGGCACAGTTTCGATTTTCAGAGGAAAATATAAAATTTACTAATCATATCATTAATAAAAGAGTTGAGTGAATTTTTATTTCTCAGGTATTTGTTGCCCTTGCACTCATAAAGACCTAACTTTAAAATTTTTTCAGATTTTCAACTGAAAGGTGTTCAATCGCAAGGGGAGGGGACACAAATATTGTTCGTACATTTTACTTCTCCTTCGACCTCTGATGCATACCTCTGATTCAAAGTCTCAAAGTGCTAAGACCTTTCAATTGATACCTTATTCGATTACATTTGATGCAAGAAATTTTTAAAGGCCACAGCTATGTTTGCTAATAATAGTAGGATTTAATATTACCATCAGTAAAACTGTGTTAGTATCATTAAATTGGATGAAATCAGCCATTTATGTAAATCTGTAAGATATCTTTATATTCTGTACGTTTCAATGAAATCGACCGAAGTTATAACGATTTGACTTTCCTCTGATTACAATAATCATATACGATTTTTCTACTACATGGGCTTTCCATCCAACTAGACACTACACTTTTGGATGAATCTTCTCCAAATTCTCAGATAAGATGAATAACAAAAATATATTTAAGACTGAGGTCAGCCAATAATTTTAGCAATATTGGAACAAAATGTTGGATGGATAAGATCAATTTCTTTTATAGCAAGAATATATTTTATGTGCCCGTCATGAACGTTTGTCTTGAATTAAATCATTCTACAATACATATGTATATGCCTATTGTACTCGAAGGTTAAGTACAAAACCCTCTTGACATGAACGTAGTTCTATCCATCCAACTTGTTTTCTCGTGGATAACGTGAACTGCATATTTCATGTAGTAATGATCGCGTGGCTTATGTTATTATTGTATGTACTGTTTTAAAGATTAGATTTCAGACTATCTACAGTCAAAAACTAAGCGTTATTAGTAAATAACAAGTTGGTTAAAAATAAGCTAGAAAATGGACGGTCAAAGAGAGCATTATGGGCATATTTTATTGTTTTACAGCCCAAAGAGCAAAAATACGGTGTAAGCCCCAAAGAGATTGTGTGAAGTTTATGATGAGGACTGTCTTACTGAACGCCAGTGTCAGCGATGGTTTGCTCACTTACGTTCTGGAAATTTTAATGTGCAAAATGTACCACATACTGGTCGTCCAACCACTACTAATGACGAAAAAATAAAGGCGTTAATCGAAACTAACCGACGTATGGCCACGCGAGAGATAGCAGAGAAGCTCGACATATCGAATTCAACCGTTTGCTTGGACTTACATCAGCTTGGTTACGCAAACAAATTGGATGCTTGGGTTACTCACGAATTAAAAAAAAATCACCTCACGAAACGCATTAATATATGTGACTCTTTGCTCAATCGTAACCGAAACGGCTCGTTTCTTAAAAGAATCAGAACGGGTGATGAAAAATGGATTGTTTGCGATAACGTAGTCCGAAAACGATCATAGACCCCACAATCGACATCCAAAGCCAATATTCACGAAAAGAAGATGATACTTTCTGTATGGTGGGATTAGAAGGGTATAGTCTACTTTGACTGCTTGCAAGAAACCAAACTATTGATTCGAATGTCTACTGTCGTCAAGTATCAAAATAAAATGAACTTTATCTTTGATAACCTGTCAAAAATTAATGGAGCTGAATGGATAACTGATGCTACATCCACCCTATAGCCATGACTTAGCATCACCAGACTATCATTTGTTTCGCCCCCTTGAAATGGTTAAACTTTCGATTCCGATCAGGCTGTTAAAAATCAGTTGGACAAGCTCTTTGCTTTTAAATACCAAGGCTTCTTGGAACGTGGAATTTTTCAACTTACCGAAGGATGGCGAAAAGTCATCCAACAAAATGGTCAATATATCATTGATTAATCTTTGTTGTTAATATAAATAAATTTACTTTGAAGAACATGATAACGACATTAATTATCGCACAACCCAAAACATCGTAAAATTTTTCAGTTCTATTGGAACTGTTGGTCCAATCATCAGAAGCGCTCTTTTATTAAATAATTCAACAGCTCATATTGTGGCTGATAGTCTTAAATTCATTTAATTTTTTTACGATAATGATAACATATCTGCCATAAAATATGGAATAACAAAAAGTTTTGTTGATTTATTTGAGAAATTTCTGACCTTAGGTATTAGAATTTTTTTTGAGAACCCGGATCCGATTAAAGTTATTTAGCCCTTATATGTGCTCTTGAGGAGGCATCATGTTTTAAATTCCAAAAGACCCGAATTAATGTTTATGAAACATATTCTCTCCACTTGAATTAGTTCCAGAGCAACAGAATTTAATACACATCGCTCGCATCAAGCCGCTACTGACGTAACTCTGTTAGTGGGAGCTTTGTCCATATAATTAAAGATACCATACACATGACAGTCAAATCCAGCGATGAATGACGTGTAAATACTCGTTGTCTGCTCTCGTTTCCATATAAGTTCAGAACAATGGAAAATTCATAATAGCAAGAGTTACTACTCTTTTCGGGCATTTAGTTTAATGGGATTAAAATTTAACAACTCTCGCAGTTTAACAAAGTTTGGTAATTGTGTCGAAATATTAAAGTTGTGGCAATAAAGTATTTAAATTATTCATAATAACCTGCAGTATTTATAGTAAGAAAACTTTTAATCGATGAGATTACATGCGCAAATTACCAGTGCTTACATTGCAACCTTAGTTTACCTAATTACTTGTATCATCAAAGGCAGCATCTGTAGGATTTCGTGGCAAAAAGGCATTCTTAATATAACTTACATCCTTTTATGATTTTTAATAGACTTTCATAGAAAATATTTAATAATTTTTGGGGTTTGGCACACCTACGACCAATCCATCTGTCTGTGTATTACAGCAGTTTTTATGAGACTATGATAGCAAGAATCACAAAAATTTGTGAGTAAAACTAATCGTCCCTTGATAGTTTGGATACTGTAAAAATAACTACCTTTCTTGAAATGAACTCCTCAATTCAAATGGGGATAAGGAATGAATCCTTTTTTCACAAAAAGTTGGATTTATTTTTAAGGTTACATCCATGGAGGCAAACTGATTGATTTCTTTTCATCATCATCGAAGTATGTTTTGATTCTAGGTGGCATATGAAAGGCAACATTTTAACGATGAACTTCGCCGCTACTACACTTATATATGGTGAAAATAGCAAATATATCTTTTTTTCGGATATTTGGCGTTATTTTTGAATGCAGTAAAAGGGTATAGTCATGTATTGACCAGCATAAAAATGCATGATAAGTTAGATCCTATACATGGTACAAGTAAATTAAACAATGATAAACGGAAACTGCCATTGGAAAACGAAACTTGGTGGTCATAATTATCATCATCTATGGTGTGACAGGCCAAGCCAGGCCTTTTCTTCGAGAATTAATCTCCTCCAATCATCACAGTTCTGCAACCTCTTTCCTCAGTTGATCACCGACAGCAAAGACTTGCTGTCAGTTTTTATGGCGTCTTCCCATCAAGTCTTCGGTCTTCCCGCTGGAGTGTAACTTGTTCCTATTCATTGATGTTCTTTTGCGAACCCAATTTCCTTTCTCTCTTTCTGCAAGTTCCGCCAATCACAATTTGCTTAACTTTATGCAAGTAGATACAGGTGGTTTGTCAAATGATTCATGCAACTCATCGTTGTAACGAGGTCTCCATTTTGTTCTTTGTTTCATCGAGCCATAGATGTTCCAAAACACTTTGCTTTCAAATATATACAGAGATTCACTAATAGGGGTCCATGTTTCATTTTGATATACAAAAACAGCCCAAATTTGGGTATTGATTTGTGAATACGAAGCTAATTTTGCCTGTGTACAACTCTGGACATTAGAATGGGAAATACAGAGTCATAGGCCTTATTTTCCATATTTATTCGGTATATAATTGCATTTTTTTCTGTTCCGATTGTATTCAGGATGGCTCCAAGATGCACAAAATCATCCACACTTTTGAAATTATAGTCTCCTATAATCAGGTTTTATCGGATTGGAGTGTTCTTTCTGGTTTGAATTTAGTTTCAGTTCCATATACTCGTAGACCAATTTGGTTTCCTTTAGACTGTACGCTCAGAAGTACTATTTTGGCATCTGAAATCGAACGTGTCACAATATTGACGTCATCAGCATATGCTACTTGTTGTGTGGACATAATCATTAGTATACCAAAGATTTCAGCTGATGTCTTTCTGATGCCGTATTACAGCGCAATGCTAAAGAGCATCTGGGGTAGAACATCCTCTTGTTTTAATCCTGACTCAATTCTGAAGTTGTTCATTATTTGCCGTTTACCTTGACCTGGGACTCGGTGTATAGCATCATGACCTTGACTACGCGAACTAGTTTTGTTGGGACCCCATAGTCAAGCTCTTTTCGTCTAGGGGATTTTCGTCTGCATTGTCATATGCTTGTTGGAAGTCCCAGATAGTTAAGGTACGTCGATGTTATATTCCCAGCGCTTTTCAAACACCTGTTTAACTGAGAATATTGGTATATTGTAGACTATTCACTATGAAAGCCTTTCTAATACTTTCCTTTAATACTTTCATAGTGCGGCTTTAATTTTTTTCTTTTTGAATAGCACTATACAACACACACACCAAAGCCATGTCCCTATAATTTTCACGCCTTGACTTTTCTCTCTTATTTGTTGTATACAGAATATGTATATTGTACTGGTAACTATTTCTCTAACTATGTTCTGCATCGTAGCCGGTGAAGTAGGTTTCTTAGATAGGGACCCCCTTCCCGAGCAGTTCTGTTGGATATCCCATCTTTTTCCGGAGCCTTATTTTTTCAGAGGTCACGATCTACTACCTGTACTTTGTCTCTGGTTGGTGATTGAAATGGGATCTTTTTTCATGTTTCTGGAATGTTTATTGCTTCCGTAGTTATTGGGGGCACTGTCAATAGCTTCAGGAAATATTGCAGCCATCTGTTTTTGATTTCGTTTGGTTTACATATCAGTGATACTTGTGTATGGACTTGCATGTTGATTCAAGCCATCCCTCAGTTGTTTAGTGCTCTTTCTAATAATATGCAAATTGAATGGCAATAGAACCCTGCAGATATTAAGATATCATACAGTACGCTTGATTTTATCGCTTATTAATGTGCCTTATGCACCTTGTATACTTCACAAAGCTTTAATTAATAAACATCATGAGTTTCCACCGTTCTAGGTACGAGAGCATGTCAAGCTTTTAGGGCAACCATAATTAAAGCTAGGACCAACTTTCTCAATACATAAATACACAAGATCTGCTGTAGTAATGAGTAAAGAAAGAACAAAAGAAAGTTGAACCTATTTTCGCTTATTAAGCTGGATTAAGACAAGATTTTAATACTATTGGTTTCCAAGGCCTTTAAAACCATTACCTATTGTGCCCAAGCTTAAAATTGGGGATATAATCTTCACCGACTTTCGTGCTCTAACATCACGTTCTTTTGTTTTCACAGCCAAATGAGTCAATGCAAAGACTTGATGCACTAGAAAATGTAGTTTCCAATGCAGATAATTTTCTTTGAATATGTAATGACTTCGAAGCAAAAGTAATAGAATTGGTACCTCCCTAAACTAATTTAAAGTGAAAATAAAAACATGGATGAGCTCGACCCCCAAATTTCACGCGGTTCTTAAAGTGAAAATCACTCCAGAGTCATTGGTGGATATAACTAACAACTTTAAAATGGAGAGTACTGGAATACTACTCAGAAAATGACCCCACAAATGTTGAGTTTTAAATTGATCAAAACGCACCTTGATGAACAACATATTCTTATATCAGTAGGAAGAAGAATAAAAGGGGATATCAAGATCACGCACTTGAATATCCGGATAACCAAGCTTTAAAAGAATCAAAAGTCTCATAAAAGAAGTTAAATTTTCATATTGCTCCAGAAGATTGGAAACAGCGGCGGACAACTCGCACGAAATATGGAAAATAATAAATGAAGTAAAAGATAATTCATCACCCTGGATTATGTCATCAAATACTGAATTTTTGGCATGGACTCTAATAATGCAAGTACGCTCATGTGGAACAGCAAACTCGCTAAGCTACTTCTTTTCAATAATTGGTGAAAAAATTACCAAGGAGTTGACAAGTCAACTGGCTATTACAATATCACAAATAGCCCAACGAAGTCCATCCTTCATATTCATCAAACTACTCAAAGAAAAGTGTTAAATACAATCGAAAATTTGAAAAAGAATGCAGTACCAGGTATTGACAACATCACCCCACATGAAATTATTCTAGTCAAAGAGGAGGTAGCTAAATTTTTGGAAAATTTTATAAATGAGCATATTAGAAATGGAACATTTCCGGACGAAGAGAAACTGGCAAAAATAATTCCAATATTCAAAAGAAGAGATCATCTGGACCCGAATGATTACCGCCCGGTTGCACTTTTGACAGCTTTTAGTAAAATATTCGAAAAACTTGTTAATAATCATTTTAAATCGTTCTTAATGGGCAATTCTATCATAAATCCGAAGTAGTTTGGCTTTCAAAAGAACAAGAGTACTTTCGATGCGTTACTTTCTATCTCACGATACATCAATGAAAGTATGATAAAGAGATTATGTAATTGTTATTTTTGTAGACCTGAAGAAAGCTTTTGATACGTTTGATCATGATCTGTTACTTCAAAAACTTGAATCGTATGGTATTCAAGGCAAACCGAAATAACTTTTTAAAAGTTATTTGCAAGAAAGATTGCAAAGAACATCAGTGAATAATATCTTGAGCAATCTAGCACCAATGAAATATGTAAACTGACAGTTCACCACACATTATATGCAGATGATACTGTACTTCTTTATTCAGGACATGATAAAGTTGCCATGGAGAATGTCGTCAACGAGGATCTAGATAAATATCGTTCATGGCTTATCGAAAACAAGCTAGTCTTGAATACTCCAAAGAGAAAATACATCATTTTTAAACAGAAAAATAAGGAAGACATAGAAGCTGACCTACAAATTAGCGGTGGAAAATTGCAGAGTGTTTAAAATGAAATATCTTGGTCAAACCATAGATCATCGTTTGACATGGTTGACACACAT
>OZ017739.1:286602213-286857213 GCA_963969285.1 Odontomyia ornata | reverse complement strand
GAGAGTAAAATTAATTAGCTTGTACTTTTAACAAAATTTAATGAAATTTCAGGAATTTTTTATGCAACGTTGAATTAATATATGGCCATAAAGTTATTCAATAAAATCGGCATTAGCAGCAATAACCTCTCCAATCCGGGTTCGGAAACGATTACATGCTCGATTCAAATGCTCCTTGTTCATATCGACCATAACGGCCTTAATAGCAGTCTTCAGCGAAGAAGTGGTATCATGAGGACGCTTATTGGTCCCACGCTCAACTACGCCCCATGCGTAATAATCCAAAGAATTAAGGTCTGGGGAGCTAGGTGGCCATAGGTTTGGTGTCATGTGGTCATGAAAATTTTCGGCTATCCAATCTTGTGTTGCCATCGCTTTATGTGAAGGAACGGAGTCTTGTTGACAAATGTATGGTCTGCCTCCACTTACATTGTCTAACCAGGGTTTCACTACGGTCTCCAAGACCTCGATGTATGCAGCAGAGTTCACTCGAAGTCCTTGAGTAAAAAAGTGTGGTGGCGTAACATTTCCTTCGTTGCTGACAACACCTAAAACCATAACAATGGCTGGAAATTTTGTATACATAGCAACAGGAACCTCCTTTGGATTTGAATATAGCCATCTGTCATTTCTGCGATTGGTCTTTTGATCTTGGTCAAAATTTGTTTCGTCGCGAAAAAACCATAACATTTTGGGCGGCTCAGAGTATTTGATTTTGTTTAAAAGACGTTTTGATCGGAGAACTCTCTGTTCCCGTGTTCGTGCTGACATCAACTGTCCTCTGCACATCACGTAAGACTTATACCGAAGGTCTTCGTGGACAACTCTACGAATAAGGCGCTCAGAAACATGAAGCTCACTCGCAAGGACCCTCACTGATTTTGGAGGGTCCTCATCTATGATCGCTTGCACTTGCTCTAAAAATTCTGCAGATCGGACAGTGTCAGAACGTTGTTCGTGCTTTTTGTGTTTTGCAACCGATTCTGTATCGCCTCCTGATGCTTCCAGTTCACGGCGAACCTTATGCACGAATGAACGGGCGCAATTAAGAAAATTAGATATTTCTACACAAAGAAAAATATGTAATGAAAACACTTGAAATATTTAATCAAATCGATTGCTCTTATAGTTAATTTTTGGTTGATTACACTGCTGTTAATTCTACTATTTACATTCACAACACTGTAGGTAAATGTATTTATTGTAATGTCATTAAATTCATTATCTCGTGTAATAGAAACCATAACCGAAAATCATTGAAAGTGAAGTGAATATCATTACTCATATCATTAACCAAAAATTTCTTTTCATGATCGTTTAATTTCATTGAACAAACTTAATGGTGAAGTGTCATGCGTTCTTTTGGGGATGAAAAAAATATATACATGCGGAAATAAAAAACTATTTTGTTTGTTTTTTGTATAAGCTTTTATTTCTAAAACAATTTTTACGCACATCGAAATTAATAAATCAATTGCTACACCATTTAAATTTTCTTATTGTTATATGCTTGTTTAATGTTTTGGGCTACAGAAAAATAGTTCAAATCAGATCATCTTGAATCTTAAAGCTAGAACACCATTAAGTAACTTGTGAGGCAAACAAGGATAATACTGAAAGTTATCAATATGACAAATATCTAATGATTGTAACTTATCTCCTAGGATGTAACAATTCAAATGCTCGTGAAAATCTAAATTAAATTGTTCACAGACCAAAAGTAGGTTTTCTTCGTAAAATATCATTTCATAAATTTTGTTGACAACAGAAAATTTTTCGTTTTTAATACAAAATAATTTTGATTGTATGGAGTCTCTTTATAAATACCACTTGATGCAATTGTAAGCTTTGTGGGTAAATTAAAAACTGCAAGTTTATTAAAATACAATTTCTGTGAGACATCAACTTGTTCTCCTTTTACTATATGGGTATATTGAATTTCTTTATTTTCGTAAATGAAATAAGCAAACTTAAATGAATACTTGATGGCTAAAGAATGCGAAAGATTAACTCTTGAAGTTATGGAATATGCATATTTCTTTAGCTCCTTATGCTTGCCTTCATTTCTTAAAGACCAAAACATTTTTAACGGTCCAACTTTTTTAATAACAGTAACATAATTTGTTAAAAAGTGTGCTTTAGGTTTCAAAGGTTCTTCAAAATTTATTCTATAGTCTTGGTTATGTAAAGCAATTATTTCCCCAAGTTCTTTTAATTCATTCGAACTGAACTTAGATCTTAAACAAAAATCGAACAGCTTCTGCAAATTCAAGAAAATGGCCCATACTGAGTCTTTTTCTGGAACAAAATCGGCAATCATGAATGGGAAAAAATGCATAAAACTCCACACTTCAGCAGCCGACATGCGAATATTGCGAGATTTCAAAGCTTCTAGTTTTAAAGGAAGTGACATATTTTTTGAATCAATTTCACCGTAGTCAAATCCTTGTTTTCTATTGTTTAAATCATCTAAAGAAAAAATCTTGATTTTTTCAATGAAATATAAAATAATCAAGCTCAAATCATTCTTAAATATTCCTTCAAAGAGATCATGCGTAATGTCAACTGATATGTTAGAAACGACATGAAAAGAAGGCAAGTTATTGAAAATACATGCTTCACTTATACCGGTAAGTCTTGAATTGTTTAAAAATAAATCTGAATCGTAATTATCAAATGTCCGCAGTTTTTCTGTTACCTCATAAGAAGCAACTTGGGTCTCTTCTTTGGAACATTTGCAGATTCTACAAAAATGTAAAGCAGAAAATGATCGCGAAAATCCTAGAATTGTATTAAGTTCTAAATTGTCCCCAATTATAAGGCCTAAAATAAAATAAATTTGAGGTTCTGTATCGTCAACTTGTATACTTAAGCCATTAGTTTCAAGATCTAAAAGAATTTTAAACAAACTGTAGCATACATCGTCGTGCTGATACTTTTTAATAAATTAAGATTTTAGAAGCATAGCAGGTAAAATATTTTTTAAAGAAGATATCAGGTGCTGTGGAATGCAAGGAAAGTTTAAGTAAAAGGCTGATATTGAGTTTTCTCCGGAATGAGAACCCAAAACGTTATCAGGATCAAAATTATCGTAGTATAGAAAGTATGGTATAGCGATTTCGCCCTCATTTTTAAAATCACCGTAAATAGTTTTCCATAGGGAGTCTGATATAAAGTTTTCAATATTTTCACTTTTTGTATACTTTTCTATATTATCTTTAGTGTTGCTTAACATGTTAGGCATTTCAAAGAACTTCTTAATCAGATGAGGTACGTCCATAATACTAGCTTTAACTTTTACATAGTCTAAAATTGGAATACCTCTTTGCACAGTACTCTGGACTTCTGAGGACAATGGAATATTTTTTGGCATTTTGAATAAATCTAAACTTTCTAGTCTTTTGATTAATTTATACTCATTATCAAATGCATCGAATGCAGTAGCAAAAAAATGTTCTAGTTGCTGTAAAACATGTAATGTATGTGTTTGGTTATGAATAATGCTTATAATTGGAATGAAAATGTAGTTTTGAATATTGCGAACAATATCAAATACAGCTTTCCTTGGGAATGTATCTTCATTCATCAAGTATAAAACAAATTTAAGGATATTTGAATCGAAAAGATCTAAGCACTCAGAAGGTTTAGAGTGACTTTCTAAAGTTCCTGCTTTAGTTTGTGTTTCAGCAATTCTGTCATCATTTGTTACCAACAATTCTGTTTTAAAACATTCATTTTTGACTAAATTTTGCTGTGAGGCACTAGGAATAGGTTTTGAAATATTGTTATGGGTTTCATAATGCACAATAATATTTAGCAGTCGTTTTTCGATTGGTTGTTTGTGAACAAATCTCAGATGTTTTTTTAATGCATAGATATCGGAAAAAGACTGGCGACAATGCACTTGATTGCATGAATATTTGTAAATAGAATGAAATCGGTGATACCGTTTTAAGTGGAGCATGTATTCATTTAAATAATGAAAACTAGAAGCGCAAGAAAAACAATTAATCATTTTGGCTATTTACGACTGGCGTAGTGAGCTGATTTATGAAAGAAAATGTCTTAGATGAAGACTTTGTGCTATTTAAATCAATGCAATAAAAATAATTTTGAATGAAGTCCCATACATCATAGCTTATAGTCGAATATTTGATGTTCAATACAAAAAACAATTTAAACATCGCATCCAAAGCGGCTACAAATGTTGCAGCTTTATGATAAATATTGTCAAATACAACATAATAGTTTTGACCCTCAACTGCAATAACTGGCTGTATGCTAGTATTCATAATTATACACTTCTCCTTAAGTCTTTTATATTGTATTTTAATGTCACCTTGGTTTTTTGCTTCCAACAAAGTACTGTCCAGAGCATCTTGGATGGAAAAAGTTGTCACTTTTTTATTTTTTGTTTCCTTTACTGGCAGCTTTCTTCCCGCTTGGAGCTTGTAGTGCAATAGTTTGAAGACTATTAAATTTTTCTCATCTGAAAAATTTATGTAGAATTTATGAAAAAACTAATGTAGTTCAAACAAGAAAAATAAACTAACCCAATGCAATGTGCTCATTTTCCAATTGTCTTAAAAGATCCTCTGCAGTCTTGTGCGGAAGCTTATCTTCTTTTAAAATAACTGCAAATTTAGCTGTAAAGTCTTTCCACTTTGAACGGAGGCTGAGAGATTTTTCTTCAACAAATAAAGAAATAAAGTCCAAGTCCACCTATAAACAATATAATCTTAGAATATATTTTAATGTAAGCTTCAAAGTTTTATCACCAACCTTAGTGCTTCAGATTGTGTTAGTAAGGGCCATTCATTGAATATCTCATTGGGCGGTTTCGATAAAATGTCCTTCCATCTCATATCAAACGTTTGTTCCCATATCTCTTCCACGATCGTCCCAGGTGTAGAGTTATATTTTAGCCACACTTTGCTCTGAGAAACTAAAAAAAAAGTATATACCTTTTAGTTCTGCTCGAGTTCAAATGTATTTAAAAAATTATACCACTGTTTTTATTTGAATCTGTAGCTGATGAAAATGATAGCGAAGTTTCTCCAGAAGTTTTTGTTTGTGACGTGTAACATGAAAGATTTAATTTTCTTTTTCTACGCTCATATTTTAGTTTATTGTTATATGCAGCATATAAAGCTCTTCGAGATCTACCTCCTTTTTCAAATTTTATAAAATAACTTTTCTACTATAAAAGTACAAGAAGCAATTAGTTCCCTAAATTATGTATTTTATATCTATTGAACTAACTTTTGATTCGAGAGGAAAGTAAGAAATAATTTTCTGAGCTATAATGTCACACTCCTTGGTGCTCATGTGCATGCCGTTGTAGACAAAGTAATCAACAATACAACCAATAAATTTCTTCCATTTTGAATCATTAAAGGGCTTCTTAATGCTGTTGTACTCAAGAAGAATTTGCTTTGTGATAGATGAAGACAATAGAATTTCTTCTATTTCCTAAAAAAAAGCTAAGTCTACATGCTGAATGTTAAATCACTCATCACAAACCAAATTTTCTACAATGCATTGTTGTGTGACACAATGAGAGAAAGCATCCCGTGCTACTGGCGATGGCGATCCCGTTGATGAACTGGGAGTTGTTCTAATCATCCACTCCTTCACTTTATCTGAGGCGCTCAATGAAATAGTTTCAGCAATTGAAACGGTTCTTAGTCCCTATGTTTTCAGTTTTTAATTGCAGTTAAATATACAAATATAAAATTTACCATTTGGGCTCGCCATTCCGCTAGTTTACCTTTAAATTTGATTCTATCTGACAAGCAAGGTATTAGATTATCTATAGCACTTGTAGTTATGTATTTGAAACATTCCAAATGAATCTTTTTTTCTAAAAGGTAGCTATATACGTTTTGATTAAAATTGCAAATGGATATTTTTTTTTACCTGTAAAAATAGATACAAAGTCATCGAGACCCCAATTTTTCAATAAACCTATTGCTTCATTCAGGCTATCGGCAACGCAGTCAGTGATTATATCATTTTCAAATGATAACCCTCTTGATTTGCTTGTGCAAAGCTGTAACGGTTCGGAAACCTTTGCTGGCTGTAATTCCTCTGGCGCCACAGTTTTCAGCTCATTTAATAAATGCTGCTGATTTGTATGAACAAGTATTATCTGACCATTGCAGGTACATTCTAACCCTGGAGACAATACCGAACATAAGCAACCAAGGGTTTGTTCGACACAAATTTCTTTGCGTTCATTCAAATCGTTTACAGATTCCACTTCAACTCAAATACAATTTTACCGAATTTTTCTGTTTGGCAAATGGAAGAAACCTGATGCGAAAATGCCTGTCCACAATTTTGTCTAGTATGTTTCCAATTAAAACTAACACTCGCACTGCAAATAGCACAATAAGTATTCACTTTCGATTAAATAAACCGCCACTTTTAATCAAACGTTGTAAATCTTTTAACACTAGCACTCGCGCTTCAAACAATGCAATAACTTTAAACACAACTAGATGAGGTACACCTTCTAATCAAACGGTGTCAACCGAAGTTTTGACAAAAATGCGAAAAAATTCATTGCATTTTAGTACAATTGAAGTGAAATTAACTACCCAGAAAAGGGCTTCACTACAATTGCAGTTAAGTTCATCATTATCCAATGAATATCATAACAGGTTCACCAGACATTCTCTATTCGATAGTTGAAAATAATGAAAATAATTATAAATTTGCGTAATGAAATGAAGGTATTATTTGATGATAAATTTCATCTCTCTGAAAAATAACCACTTATTTGTAAAATTCTACAAAATTCTTGTACTTTTCATAGCAGATGTAATGATTTCTACATTTCAATAAATTTTTCCATATTCACCTAAGTTCATTACAGTAAATTGTCAATTTCATTACCCATTTTTCTCTCTGTGTAAATCTGTATGGTTTGCACATATAGCGACGATGACAGCATGTCTCTTCATTTCTTGAGTGATGTTGTAGTCCGCTATTTCTTATCTGAAAAGGAAAAATAATAAAAACAAGTTGGGTAAAGAGACCTACGCTCATGTCAGAAGGGTTTTGTATCCAATTTACAAAATGCAGTCACCAGATCGAATCAAATCAAGAAACATGTCAAAGACGATTTTATTGGAGAAAGTATGAAAAACGAGGATCATACTATTATTAACAAAGTTGAATGAATTTCGACTTCTGAGGTTTTTGTTATTGTTACGCTCATAAATATCTCCCTTGATAATTATTTCAGATGTCCATTCGCGAGGGAGGAAACACATTTTTCATGTATTGCCCCCCTGTGCCCCCACTGAAGAAAAAACTGACAGTTTAAGAACTGTTTTGAAAAGCTCCTATGAAAACTTTCATTTCATACTCATATCAGCTACGTTTGATGAATTTTTTTTTCAGGGTCACTCTCCTGTACTTTTACCGATTAATTGCCAATTTTTTCGAATCCTAGAATGGTTACAAAACCCTTTTGCTAGGAGCCCTCTCCCGCCTTCTTGACTTGTTTCACTTATGAGGATTAATTGTAGGTACTCATCTTCAGTCATTCATTAAATTGAACCAAGTGTTCAAAGCATGCACCTTAAACGCTGAAGTTGGGAAAAAATGACTCAAAATAATTCAATCTTCGCATTTAAAACAGCCACTATTTTGTTTTACAATTACTGATACCACTAGCTGAACCGATTCTCAAAGATATACATGACACTTATCATTCCTGAAATTTTCATGCAAATCCTAGCAAAACTGTAGTGTCTGAGTCGGTAAAAAGCGCATGTTGTTCCATAGCCATATGTTGCCATAGTAATAAATGCAGCGCATATTGTTCCATAGCAATACAGGAAAATTCAAACCGCTATAACATCGCTAAATATGATTCAATCTTTATGAAACTTTGAGGATAGGTCAATCTTATAAATAGACATCTACGTACTGAATTCTATTGAATTTAAGGGTACCGTTAAGATTTTATTCAAGAAAACATAAAATCGATAAATCATACTATTACTAACAAAGTTGAGTGAATTGCGACTTCTCACGTATTTGTTGTGGTTGTACTCACCAAGGCCTACATTCCTGATTTTTTTCAGATTTTTCGGATCACAGGTGACCAATCGCGAGGGGGGGGGACACAAATTTTTCGTGTATTTCCCCTCCCTGTGCGCCCCTCGAAGCGAACTTTGCCAAATTAAGACCTGTTTTGAAAAGTTCTCATCGAGACCTTACATTTGATACCCATATCGGCTACCTTCAATGAAATTTTTTTTCGGGGGGTCACTAACCAATATGGGGAGACCCCCCTTAAATACCTCATAAAATTTTTTTGTAGTTGAACTTTTGAAGAGAACACCACTTTACACCTACATACAAAATTTGATGCTTCTAGCTTAAGTAGTTTCCGAGAAAAACTGCTGTGACACACGGACGGACGGACAGACAGACGGACAGACAGGACGCAACTTTAGAAGGGTTTTGTAAAATTATTTTACAAAACCCTTAAAAAAATCGCGAAATTATAGTTACATTTATGCATGTCCTCAAATACCGTATGCACCCTATATATATATATATATATATATATATATATATATATATATATATATATATATATATATATATATATATATATATATATATATATATATCTATATATATATACATATATATATATATATATATATATATATATATATATATATATATATATATAAAAATATAAATATATATATATACATATATATATATATATATATATATATATATATATATATATATATATATATATATATATATATATATATATATATATATATATATATATATATAGATATATATATATATATATATATATATATATGGGTAGTAAGTACATTGATTGCAATATACTGTATCAAATACCGTTTTATTTTGATATCCCAGCCAAATAAGCCTGTCTTACCAAAATGACAATGACGTCAACAACTTCCTAAGATCGCATCAATAACCAATTAACCGACGCCTGTGGTACAAATTTCGGACTAAAGCAGGGAGATGGGCAGGCCTCATTGCTATTTAATTTTGATCTGCAATACTTCATCAAAAAGCTACTTGTCGATACAAGAGATACGTTGCTTCACAAGTCAAGCCAAGTGGTAGCCCATGTGGACGACATCAATATTTTGTCAAGGTCATTATCAAAGAACTCGTCACTATCAAAGAACTCTTCCTGAAACTCGAAAACGAAGCACAACTAGGAATAATACAAATAAATGAGAATTAAACAAAGCTCACGACGCAGTCGAGAAAAGTACCACAAATGCCCATAATATCATACTTCGCGAATACATTATCAAACATATTGCAAAGTTGTATATACTCGTACTCATATATTTAGGGGCCATTAATGAAAGAGACGGAATAAGCCAAAAATACAGTTCGTGAAAAAAATTTGTATTCAGTTTTGACGATCCTGAAGATCAGCTGCATACACTGATACACGAAGCTCCAAGTATACAAATGCGTGGTAAGACTTTGTAATACTGTGGGTGTAAAACTTGGACTCGATTTCAAGCATGCCCAAGCATATTGAATGTCTTCGAAAGACTATTCCTGAGGTGGATGATTGGAGTGAAGCCAGATGAAGACCAATGGCGAATTCGATACAAACATGAGCTGTATGTAATGTTTGACAAGACAGTGGTCTCAATGATTGTAAGACTGTGGAAACTGCAATGGGCTGGCTACGTGAGTCGTATGGACAAACAATGGATACCCAAAAATTTATTCGTTTAGAGAACCGAGGAGCGGGGAACAGGGGGGAAATCAAGGAAATGGTGTTTTGACTCAGTCGATGAAGATAATTCATCGCTGCTCGGGTTTCGAAAACAGAGGACACGGTCAATGGACCGGCACTGTTGGAGGCACTTGTTGCGAGAAGGGGCTGCATTGCTATGAAAAAGAAATATTGCATTGTGAAATTAAGTTTTGGAAGGATTGATGGCACCTTTTTACCGATATTCAGCTCGGACTTGGTCAAGAAGTTTACAGTAGTTAGTAGCATTTATCGTGCAATAAGTGTGAAAGGAATCAATAATTAAAACTACTCGAGGTTACCAAAAACCCGTTGGCATTATCTTACCGGCTGACAAACGAGTATAAGCTTTTGATGTGTATTTTTTATCTACTTCATAGAGGTCCATATTGTGCATGCACTCGGCCCCGAGTTTCGGCTGGCTTAACGGTTTTTTCGTTCAAAACTTTATTATGATACATTGAGTAGCCGAAGGATGAGCTTCTCCTTCGCATATTGTGAGGAAAACTAACAGGGCCAGTCAAGCGGGGGGCTTGGTCTTGAGTCATTTAGTTCTAGCTCATCCAACGCTACGCCTATCCACACTCGTTAAGTCCTAGAAAGTAAATGGCTCGTTTCTACTTGACCCAATTTCGTTGCGGGAAGGGGCTGCATTGCTATGAAAAAGAAATATTGCATTGTGAAATTAAGTTTTGGAAGGATTGATGGCACCTTTTTACCGATATTCAGCTCGGACTTGGTCAAGAAGTTTACAGTAGTTAGTAGCATTTATCGTGCAATAAGTGTGAAAGGAATCAATAATTAAAACTCCTCGAGGTTACCAAAAACCCATTGGCATTATCTTACCGGCTGACAAACGAGTATAAGCTTTTGATGTGTATTTTTTATCTACTTCATAGAGGTCCATATTGTGCATGCACTCGGCCCCGAGTTTTGGCTGGCTTAACGGTTTTTTCGTTCAAAACTTTATTATGATACATTGAGTAGCCGAAGGATGAGCTTCTCCTTCGCATATTGTGAGGAAAACTAACAGGGCCAGTCAAGCGGGGGGCTTGGTCTTGAGTCATTTAGTTCTAGCTCATCCAACGCTACGCCTATCCACACTCGTTAAGTCCTAGAAAGTAAATGGCTCGTTTCTACTTGACCCAATTTCGTTATATATATATATATATATATATATATATATATATATATATATATATATATATATATATATATATATATATATATGTGTATACTCGTATATATATATATATATATATATATAATGTATATAACATATATATATATATATATATATATATATATATATATATATATATATATATATATATATATATATATATATAATGTATATAACAAATAAATATATTTATAATTTATGTTTATATTTACAATATATACATATATATACATATATATATATATATATATATATATATATATATATATATATATATATGTATATTATATATATATATATATATATATGTATATTATATATATATATATATATATATATATATATATATATGTTTTATATATATATATATATATATATATATATATATATATATATATATATATATACATTTATATATTCATATGTATATAGGGTTTTCCATTAGGGACATAACATTTGTATTTTTATATGAACGCACCCTTAAAAGTTTCGAATAAACTGTCAATGTTAAAACGTTATTTGAAGTCAAAATTTTCATCACGGTAAAGTTGGCGAACCAACAACTTTAAAAATTATGTAAAATTACAACTGAAATTTCGGGTCAGTGAATGCAACTTTAAGAGGGCTTACTCCAATTTTCGGCCGTAATAATCGTCCCATCCGACAGGCTGCGCTTGCTATAGTGGATAAGTTCGAGTCCAAATTTTCACTATTGAACGTTCCGGTGCCAAAAAGTCGTGTTAACGCTCAAAGCAAGGGAAATACCGTAGCCATAGGTACATTGATTCAAAATGAGCCAAATCAATCGATTCCACGTCGTTCTCAAGAATTGGGCATCGCTCAAACTACAATGTAGCGCGGTTTGCGAAAAGGTCTTGGCTTACATGGTTACAAGATCAAATTGACTCAAGAACTTAAGCCACTTGAGCGTTCAAAAACACCGAAACTCCTCCAATTGGGCTCTGGCAAAGCTTAAAAAAAGCAGAGAATTTCATCAAAAAATCATCTTCAGCGATGAAGCTCATTTTTCTCTAAATTGCTTTGTTAATAAGCAAAATATGCTTTATTTGTCAACAAAAAACTCACATGTGCTTCTTGGAATAAAATTGCATCCGAAAAATTTTTGATTGGTGTGGTTTTCATGTCGGAGGTGTGATTGGGCCGTTTTTTTCGTGGATGTAAACGAACGTCATGTTACCATCAATGGAGAGCGCTATCATGTTATGTTGGAAAATAATTTGTGCCCAGAATTGGATGAACTTGACATCAACGATATGCGGTTTCAACAAAACGGTGCCACTATCCACACAGCACGCCTTACAATCTATTTATTGAACGGTGAACGTGTTATCTCGAAAAATGGTCCGGTTGAATCGTTGCCTCATTATGTTTTTCAGACTTGTTAAGCCTCAAAATTATTCTTGCTGTTTCAGAGACTGAATTTAAGTAATAGTAATCACTAGAAACTTTTTAATTATTTATTCGTACTGTACAAACGCTGAGAATAATTTCCTTCAATCTGCCAAAATTTCAAATCCCCCATTCCTATTCATCCAAAGGAGCCTGAAGTATGAAAAAATAATCAAAACTCCAGAGCCCATTAGCCATATAAAAGCTCAACCATCTATTCATGTGTAAACTATTATTTGGACGTTTTCTTTTATCCGGGAAACCACTGCAGTCAAACACTCCTGCTTATGTTTTCAAGCAAATTTACGAAAACTAGAAGCTTTACATATGTAATAAGCCAATGAAGTCCTGGGTACCCCGCATGCCTCTCATTTTACTGCTCGCAAGGTTGCTATGATTAAAACACGTAATCTCGTGTCTTCACGCTCTACTCATGGATGGCCTCAATTCAAGATAATATGCAAAGAGAATTAAACGCGATGAAAAAAAGTAAAAAGGTTAAAGTCCTTTTGTTTCTTCCTTGTAGTACTTCATTTGCTGAACTTACCGTCATTAAAACTCAAGTGATGAACCACTTGAACTTTTCAAAATTTACACGCTTTCTAGTGATCCTTGCTTGCATGTTTATAGATTTTTCTCTTTGCATAGAATTTTTTTGCAATATGCAGACAAGCAACTTAGAGCCATGGGGAAAGAATGGAGGATGAACGAAAGTAGGAAAAGGCCTAAAGTGTTGCATCAGTTCTTCATACATAACAAGACAACATTGCACGTCGAGTGAATAATACAGCCAGTGCAGGCGCGCACGTACTAATTATACTGATGATAGATACACATAAGTAATAGAGCAAGAGTGCTTGTGTCGCCTCTCGAAAAGTTTTCTTTATTTCGAATGGCCCCACACATTCTTGTCTTGGGATCCGGATGGCGATTGAGATAATGTGTCTGCAATACACTCAGCTCAGAATCATCAATAGGCCATAAAAATCATAAAGAATATAAGAACCGTCAACAATGGTTCTACTTGAAAAGCAATGAATCAGATAAAACTACGTATCTTGTCTGAAAGGATAAAATGAGGTAAGAGGACAGTGAGTTGCTTTTCTAATACGAGTATTGTTAAATAAAATTCTCCGAATAGCCTCGCACATTCTCAGAAGTGAAATTAAATTTCGGCATCAAGAGTTGATAATCGAATTATGTTCAAGGCTTGAACCGACAACTAAATGCTCAATTTCATTGAATGGTATCAACATTTCATGCAGAAGACCCTATTACATACGTTCAAATAACAACCAGATTATTTACATTTCCATGTATGTTTGTCATGTCCCTGCACAGATTTTTCAGGAAAGTGGAAGAGGGAATGAGCAGATGTTATGCGGTATTTTCAATTAGAGTCGCACAACAGCTGATTTGTATTCACCCAGCAAGACGACATCAAACATTGATAGCTTTAATGTTGCTGGTGCCTTGTTTCTGTGTTTCACTACTGCTCTAGCTCACCATTGCTAATGTATTCAAATCAAAGTGATGGAAGATGTTGAATGATTTCTTGTGGTTCTTCTAATGAATAGGGGAATAGGTTGTTGTTTAGTTACTTTTATTTTAACTGGAAAGGCTAAGTGACAATACTATATATAGTTTGCAACTGAAAAGCAGTACAAGCAAAGGAATTTTACTCAAAAAAATTTTATATACTCATATGTTATTTCAGAGAAAAATCTAAAGTCCAAATGGCGATGGTGTTGAATTTAAGTGTATAATTGAATTAAAAATATTGGGTTGTTCGATAGTTAGTGTCGTTTTCTTCCATATTTTCAAAGTAAATTTATATATTAACAAAAAACATTAATCAATGATATATTGACCATTTTGTGGGACGACCTTTTGCCATCTTTCGGTAAGTTAAAAAATTTGACGTTTGAAGAAGCCTTGGTTTTATAAATCGGGCGTGGAATTTACTTTTTTTTTAAATATACTATTAAAATGATTTTGAAGGGAGCGAAACAAATGATAGTCTGATATTGCTATGCCAGGCCTTTAGGCTGGATGTGGCATCAGTTCTCAATTGAGCTTAATTAATTTTTGACGGGTTTTCGAAGAGGCGTTGAGTCTGGCGTCGTCATGATGGCACATCACGCCTTCACGATTAGCCATTTCAAGGCGTTTTTTCTTAATTTCTTCGTTCAATTTCGATAGTTAACGACAATAGGCATTCTACTTTATAGTTTGGTTTCTTGGAAGCAGCTCAAATGTTTGTAATCCCACCACACAGAAAGAGTAATCTTCTACTGGCTTTGGATGTCGATTGTGGGGGCTCATTTTGCGTGGTCCATGGTCGTTTTTGGACCACATTATCGCAAACAATCCCTTTTTTATCAATCGTTATGATTCTTTTTAGAAATGTGTCGTTTTGGTTACGATTCATCAAAGATTTGCATATGTCAATGCGCTTGGTGGGGTGGATTTCCTTTAATTCGTGAGGAACTCAAATATTCCGTTTGTTCACGTAACCAAGTTATTGCAAGTGCAAGTAAATGATTGAATGCAATACGTTAAGCTTCTTTGTTATCTCCCGAGTTGTCATACGCCGGTAAATTACGATAAACGCCGTTATTTTGTCGTCATCAGTAATGGTTGGGCGACCAGTATGTGTTGCATCTTGCACACTAAAATTTCCAGAATGAAAGCGAGCAAACCAACGCTGACACAGGTGTTCAGTAAGGCAGACCTCACCATAAATTCTACGAAATTTCTTTCGACATGTCACTGCATTTTTGCCGTTTCGGCAATAAAACAATATTCTTTTATGCCGATGGCACTCTTTTGGATTGTCCACTTTCAAGTTTATTTTTAACCAACTAGTTGTTCACTAGTGATACTCAGTTTTTGACTGAAGCTAGTCGAATTATTAAGATCGTATATAATAGTATATGCCACGCAATTACTAGTACATGAAATATATAGTTCACAACATGATATTTCAAATATATATATATATATATATATATATATATATATATATATATATATATATATATATATATATATATATATATATATATTTATGTGTGTGTGTGTGTGTACATAGATTTATATATATATATATATATATATATATATATATATATATATATATATATATGTATACATAGATTTATATATATATATATATATATATATATATATATATATATATATATATATATATATATATATATATATATATATATATGTATATATATATATGTATATATATATATATATATATATATATATATATATATATATATATGTATACATAGATTTATATATATATATATATATATATATATATATATATATATATATATATATATATATATATATATATATATATATATATATATATATATATTTATATACATGTATATATATGCGTATATTTAATTGTATATTTTATTTATAAACAACTGTAATTATTGCACTTCTTTATAATTAATACCGAATAAGCTATTTGTTTGCGCTGGGACTCTTTTGTCCCGAACTTTGATTTTATTACTTTTATTTACGTTACAAATCAAATTTTATTTCATCAAACAAACACTAGAATTTAAATAAAATATTTCTATACAATATATCTCTTGAATCTACTTAAGCTAACGACCCAACCAGCAATTGAACACTGAATAAAATTTTGTTTCAAAGTTTTGACAAATTAAACAAGTTCGGTAGACAGACCTAAGCTCATGTCAGAAGGGTTTTGTACTCAACTTACAAAATGCAGTAACCAGCAACGAATAAAATCAAGAAACATGTCAAAGACGATTTTATTGGAGAAAATGTGAAATTCAAGGATCATACTATTATTAACAAAGTTGAACGAATTTTGACTTCTGAGGCATTTGTTATTGTTATACCCATAAATATCTCCCTTGATAATTTTTTTAGATTTTTTAGATCACAGGTGTCTATTCGCGAGGGAGGAAACACGTTTTTCATGTATTTCCCCCCTGTGCCCCCACTGAAGCAAAAACTGTCAGTATAAGAACTGTTTTGAAATGCTCCCATAAAGAACTTTCATTTGATATCGGCTACGTTTGATTAAATTATTTTTCAGGTGCCGCTCCTGTGTACATCGATTTATGGCCAATTTTTTCGAATCCTAGAATGGTTACAAAGCCCTTCTGTTAGGAACTCTCTCCTGCCTCTTCGACTTGTTTCACCTACAATTATTAACTGTAGGTACTCATCTTCAGTCATTCATTAAATTGAATCAAGTGTTCAAAGCATGCACCTTAAACGCTGAAGTTGGGAAAAAAATAACTCAAAATTATTCAATCTTCGCATTTAAAACAGCCAATATTTTGTTTTACGATTACTGATGCCACTAACTGAACCCATTCTTAAAGATATTCATGATACCTATCATTCCTGTAATTTTCATGCAAATCCTAGCAAAGCTGCAGTGTCTGAGTCGGGAAAAAGCGCATATTGTTCCATAGCCATATGTTTCCATAGTAATACAGCGCATATTCTTCCATAGTAATACAAAAAAATTTAAATCGCTGTAACTTCGTTAAATACCATTCGATCTTTATGAAAATTTCAGGACATATCAATCTTACAAAAAGTCATTTGCGTGCTGTTTTATTGTAGTTAAGGGTAGTGTTAAGCTTTTATTCAAGAAAACTTAAAACTGATAAATCATACTATCACTAACAAAGTTGAGTGAATTTCGACTTCTCATGTACTTGTTGTTGTGGTACTCATAAAGGCCTAAATTCATGATTTTTTTCAGATTTTTCGAATGGAAGTTGTGCAATCGCGAGGGTGGGGTACGCGAAAAGTTCGTGCATTTCCCCTTCCCCTGCCCCTCTCGGTACCGATAAGGCAATTTTAAAACTTGTTTTGTAAAGATCTCATTAAGACCTTTCCAATGACACCCTACTCGACTACCAATGGTGAAATTTTTTTGAGGGGTCACCTTCCTATATGGGGAGGCTCCCCTTAAACCTCTTTAAAAAATTTTTAAACCCCAAAACTTTCAAGAAGTCACCACTTTTGACCTGTCCACAAAGATACAGCAATGTTGCTTCTATAGTTTCGGAGAAAAAGTGCTGTGACATACAGACGGACGGACGCACGGACAGACGGACACAGGTCGTGATTGCAATAGAGTTTTGTATTTTTGTACAAAACCCTAAAAATAAATGAAAAATGGGTTACTCGATTGATAAATTTGAAAAAGTGGTATTCGAAACTTAAAGTATTAACGCTTTGTGGTGAATTGATTTTGAATTTGGTGAATTGAATTAAAATGATCGATCAATTGATTAATCAATTAAATAAATCGAATTAATTATGAATGGGCTGATGATTACAGTGCTAATCAACCTTAAATAACTATGAAAGTTAATTGAAGCGTTGATGTTGCCGGATCAGGCCGTGATGGGCGCTCCGCGGTGTCAGAGAATCAACACCGACCCCCTGTTGAACCGTCTGTTCATCCTCCTCCAAGGTGAGCGGTAGGCTGTAGCGTCTAGGTAACGGCACTGGTGTTTGTACATGCAGGTTGGATTGTTACTCACAGGAACGCCAGCGGAGGTACATCACCAATATGACTTATCTAAGAATACTTAGATAGCCGATGGTGTACTGCTGGATTTCGTGGTCGGTCACTTGATCGGTCCATGAAATATCTTGCGCTTGTAGTTGCCGTCGGAGTTCCTCGATTCCAGATGCAGACTCAGTGAAATGAGTGGACTCGTTGAAAGAGTCCACAAGGTTCAGCCCGTTCTGTAGAACAGCCAATTCTTACCACTTCCGCTTGGTGGAAAGTAAGTAGACTCGACCTAATGGTTGAAAATGCAGACCCGTATGGGGTCTCCTTGTTGAGCCTTGTGTTGGGAGGCGTGCGCTATGGGAGCTAGTAGGCACATCAAGAGGAGCGCCACAATTGAGTTGCCGGTTCACATTGATAGCCAGATGACTTTGGTTTTGGCAGTGTTCTCGTCGTCCAATGAAACGTTTGAGAGCAAAGAGATATGCCTCTGTGCTTAGATCGCTGACTAGTTCCAGATGGACGGCCTTTGTAGCGAAACAGCTAAATATGGCTAAGTACCCCTTTTGCGGTCGGGTGCCTCTACGTCGGTAATGCATCATCATAGGTCCACAGAAATCCACGCCGGAGTTGATGAATGGACAAGCTGGCTGAATACGTGCCCTCGGCAGGTTTTCCATGACTTGTGAAAACAGCTTAGGTTTGACTAGGGTGCACGACACGCACCGTTGAACGATCGATCACGCGAGTTGTTTTCGCTGTCAAGTGATAGTGAGCAGTATTTGCGCACCTAGATGGCAGTGGTTGCGGTGGATGTCCATCATCAGCAGTCTGGTGAACGGATGTTTGAACGGTAATAAAATGAATGATTTTGGCAGCCTCAAGCCTCCCACCGACACGGAGTATGCCCTCTGCATCCAGGAATGGCACCAGTCCCACCAACAGACTGTGCTTGGAGACCTGTCTCCCCCCTTCTGATGTCCAAAAGTTTGCAGTTAAAAATTTGTGATTAAACATACCTCACAATGATCTCCAGGGCTGTGAGTAATTCATCACTTATGAGTACTCCCCACTCTGATACTTGGAAGGCCAAACTGATTCCGCCCTGAATTAAAAATGGTGGTCCTTGCAGCCACATACTACAGCGGCTCAATTCAGCTGGCATTATTCCACGTGGCAGGATGTCAGCTGAGTTGTCTTCAGACCCTATGTGTCGCCATCGGTCCGGCCTTGAGAGGGTTTGTATGGCTGAGACCCTGTTCGACACAAAGGTGTTATACGATGATGCAGTTGAGTTGATCTACGCCAAGGCAATCTCGGCATCGGTCCAGAATACCTGAAAAATCTCCTGTAGATTGAGCGCTGTCTTAACTCATCCTGTAAGCTCAGCACATTGTTTTATCCACACAACTCCAGGCATGGAACAGTAAGTGTTTTGATTGGGGCCACACTTGACTTGGCACACAGAGACCTGACGACGACTTGACCGCTCCTCAGGTTTGACCGCATGTAAATCGCTGTGCCATATGCCTTCCCCGAGGCATCACAAAATGTGTGCAACTGTGCTTGCACGAATTTCTCACCTGTACTGACGTGACGAGAAAATCGCGTCTGCTACAATAATGGCAGACCACTGCGGAAATTGGACCACTGAATATGGATCCCTAATGGTAATGCTGCATCCCGGTCCAATTCCAATCGCCATAGTTCCTGCAGGAATAGCTTGGCTGCTACTATCACAGGGGCCAGAATGCCCAACGGATCGGAACATTCTGGCTATATCAGATGCCATCGTCCTCTTGGAGAACTTCGCATCGGTTTGATCCAGGTTGATTTGGATTTGGAACTCGTTCGTCTTCGGATGCCAGATGACTCCTTACGTCTTAATATAGTCCTCGTGTAAGCTACTGAAATCCAGCTGGACCTCAGGTTTAATCTGCTTCAACAATAGTTGGCACACTTCAACAATGGTTGGCACACCATTTGCGCAAATACATACCTGCGCTCGAGAGTATCATGCAGAGCTCCATCTGTTTGTGAAGCGCCTCCTCTAAGCTATCTTCCCCAGTCATGACGTCGTTGATATAGCAATCCTTCTCCAACATGCTGCTGCTTAGGGGATCTTTCTGCTGGTTCTCTTGTGCTAGAACCTGTAGACATTTTGTAGCTAGATACGGGGCACACGTTGTGACGTATGTTACTGTTTTCAACTGATAGTACCGCACTGGTTGCGTTGAACTATTTCTAAAAATCAAGCCATAGTACCAACGGTCTTCAGGATGGAGCATTATCTGCCGATACATTTTCTCGATGTCGGCGGTGAATACGAAACAAGGCATTCTGAAACGCAAGAGTATCGAAAAAAAGGTCATCCTGGACAGTAGGCCCTGTCTAAAGGACTCATTCAACCAAACGTTTGGGGTCGTCTTACTGGATATATCGCAAACCACCCGCAGCTTGATTGTACTGCTGTCAGGCTTCAGGATACAATGATGAGGACGGAAGTATCACAATTCCTCCCACTGCTGCAACGTCACCTCCTCCATATGACCAAGTCGAATATACTCCTCCATGAAGTCCTCGTATAGAAGTCTTAGATCAGGGTTTCTCTCCAGTCGACGCTCTAAAGCAATGAATCTGCGCGTGGTCACCGCTTGAGAATCATCTAACGTCTCAGGATCCTTGCTGAATGGGAGTTTAACCAAGAAACGGCCATCGGGACGTCTTGTCATTGTCTGATTGAAATTGTAATAAACATAAGCAGTCGAGCAGCCCCGTGGTGATCAGGAGTGGCTGCTCCTGAAGAGATAAGGTGGTCACCCCGTCGAAACTGCTTAGTTTGTTGTTTTACTAGTGTAAAGTTAACTGCATCTGTCAAGTTTCCATCCTTTAGGCAGAGATGTTTACTTCAGCCACTTCAACATCTTTAGGTTTGACATTCCCCTTGTAATGCAACGACCTTCTTTGTTGAAAGTAACGGTTGCTTTTTGTGTAATGTTTGCGTTTGTCTCAAGCCTCCGTGTCCGCTAACTTTAACGAGGCAAAAAAATATTGAATTACTGTAGAGTAGCTTAATTGACACCTAATAGAACTTTTCTAAAGACAATACAAATTGGTCGATGCGTCTTGTAGAGTAGAGTACACGTGATAAGTATTTTGTAGTGTAGCTTCGTGGCTCGACAAGAACCCGCCTCATATGATCCTGCAAATGCTAGTCGTCAAGCACGCGTACGCGGTCGTTAACCGAAGCTAGTTAGCTGAGCTCGGTGTTGTTTATAGCTCGCTGACACTTATGCCAGACCATCGGCACCCGTGTCCTACACGGGCATTAAAAAAAATCATTACAAAATGTACTTTGCAAGCCTTTTCGGTTAACGTAAGCTTGTGCTGCGGATCCTGTTCTTTTTAGCCTCCCAAAATTGCTTGATGAGCTGATTACGCTGGTTATCTTCTACCAGGATGCCGCCCGTATGTCACGGAAGACACTTGAGGTGTGATCACTCTTCCTGCTACAATCCACCCTAGGAGCGTGTTTTGGAGCACTGGGAGCTGTGGGCCCCTTTATTTGTCCAATGGCTAGGACCCCGTAAAAGTGTTCGGCACCCAGCAGCATGTCAATGCGCTCTGTTTGTTTTTGGGAATGTGCCATCCCGATATGTTCAAGTCCTGAGACGGTTGCAGTGACATAGTTTTTTCCATGACGTAGGCTTCTAACTGCGTGACATATCCTGATAATCTGGATATCAGGCCAAGGTTCACCTTATGGTATGCCTTCTCGGTACTACTGCCTACCCTTTCAATGAGGGCAAGGTATGGTGTGGATGATAAACCCAAGTTTCTGATGATTCTTTTGATGACTAGGATGCAGCACAGCTCGACAATCCGTCGTCTTCTTATTGCTGGTGATCAGCCTGACGACGGCTGTGCCCAGAAGTACATGTCCTTGGGGTCGGGGCTCCATCAGAGTCATTAAAGCGAGCGATGGTGGTTCTGAATTTGTTTGCGGTTTCGAGTCTTGATTCGGCTTTGTCGTGCTCGAGGATACCGTCTTGGCCTGTTGTCTCCAGGTAGATGAAGCAGGGTGTTGTGATTCTTGGAACAATGCTTGCAACTTCCGGCCGCGCAGCTGGAAGCCCGATGTCCTTCTCGAAGGCAATTCACGCACAGCTTCTTAGCGCGCACAAAACTTAGTCTCTTTGCAGCAGTTATCCTGAGGAAATCCAGGCAGTAGTAAAGCAGGTGATCCTGCTCACACATTAAGCATCGAGGAGCTGTCGTGGCTGTTATGGTTAACTTGCTGGCTTTCCTACGGTTGATCTTCAGTTTCTTCGTTTTATGGCCGAGTGTCCCGAGAGCCTGGAAACACATTTCCATGAAGTCCAACAAACCCATCAAGAGTTGTAGCTCGTGCGGGTTGGATAACGATTGTTCGTACGATGCGTGAGTCGCTGGATCCAATTTTCGGATTAACGCATGTAGCAGCAACGGATCCCCGTCCCTTGAGGACACTTGCAGGCTCTCCAGGCCTCTGAAATAATCTTGTGTGGTGTTATGTAGAGCCTTTATTGCTACCACTGGTGGCCTTTCATTAGCATCAGATGGCTGACTCATCAATTTGTTGATGAGCGTCACTAACAATAGTCACCTTGTACCTTTCCTTCAAGGTTATCCAAGCCGACTCGTGGTTGTCATCCAACAATGTAAAATTTCGAATCAAAAGCTCCGCTTCTCCGATGAGACAGGCTTTGAGGTATCATAGCTTTAGGCAATTGGACATCAATTTGCATGAACAAGTCGTGGAATTGTTGCCAATTTAAATAGTTCCCATCGAAGCTTGGGAGTTTTATTTTCGGCAGAGGCATGGTAAGAGGAGTCACAGGCAGAGTGGCTGAGGCAGGTGTGGCGCTGAGTTCATCCATTTTTGATTCCAGACGTACCACCTAATCATGGGTAAGCTCTTTCAAATGAATGTGCTATTGCACGTTAAAACTATACGCTTCAGGATCGTCATGGAACTCAATGATCTGCAGGTGATATTCATCCAGCTGTTGCCGACCTCGTTGGAGGGTCATGAGTTCACTCCTGCACCTGGTCCGAGTGACCTACTTCTGGTCCAAACGGTCGATGATCCTACGCAACGACCCTGCCATGACTTTGTAGCGACGCAGCATCCTGATCACGCTGGTATCTCTTGGTGCTGAGGCTTCTGCAGTGTAGTCCTTGTCCTTTTGGTGACTGTTCCCCGATCAGCATGCCGACGTGTGTTTTGGCACGCATTTGATCTCGGAAGTGCTGCTGGTAACGGAGTGGTAGTGTCGTATATATGTTGGATAAAATACTCGTGCGACGGAGTGACCTCCAGTACGAATCGGATATCCCACGCGGCCTCCACTCACCGCAGTCACTCCACACAATACCCGACGTCCTGCTTCCTTGAGGTTGAATCCTTCTTGTAGTTTAAAATGACGCCTTCGACGGTTCGAGTGAATCGTCTTAGGTCCTCGATCAGACGATCCACATTCGGCATCGCGTAGAAAGTCGGAAAGCAACTGGAAACAGAATGCGCGGATACACCATGACACTACACAAAACACCACACAGCACTTCACAACCTGTTCACCGGAGAAAAACAATTATTTAGTTATGTACGGCAAAATAAATACAAATTGCATCTCGCCGGGGCCTCCAAATGTTTACGCCGGGACTCTTTTGTCCGGAACTTTGATTTTATTATTTTTATTTACATTACAAATCAAATTTTATTTCATCAATCAAACGCTAGAATTTGAATAAAATATCTATATACAATATTTCTCTTGAATCTAACTACGCTAACGACCTAACCAACAATTGAACAATGAATAAAATTTTTGACAAATTAAAAATGAATGAAAAATGGTTTACTCGATTGATAAAATTGACAATGTTTTATTCGATACTTAAATTATTTTCGCATTGTGGCGAATTGAATTTGAATGTGGTGAATTTAATAAAAAAGATCGATCAATTGATAAATCAATCAAATAAATCGAATTAATTACGAATGGGCTAATTAAAGTTAAGTAACTATGTAAGTTGATTGAAGCGTTGATGCTGGCGGATCAGGCCGTAATGGGCGCTCAGGGGTGTCAGGAACTCAATACTATTAGCTATTTAATTTGCTGCTCGTAACGCAGAAAAGTAGGGAAAATTACCACAAAATGCAAAATAAATTTGTTAAAGTAAAGTAATTTTTCACTTCAACATTTTGTTTTCTTGACGATGGCTAAGCAGTGCGCGCTGTGGTTTAAGTATAGACGTACTGTTACTGAGTACTGACTTCCCACGGGACTTAGTCCTTTCCACATGCTCCGCTCTCATGCCGCCTTCCTATCGCTTTAAGATGCTACAATAAAATACAATTCCAAACGGTACTAAGGAAAAATTGATCAAAATATTCCAGAAAAGTATAGGATTTAGAAACGTTAAAGCTTCGCAGAAACTGTGAATTTATTATAAACTGAATTTATCTCAAGATTCATTCGAATATTTGACGATTTTTCTTTGCCGATTTTTTGTCAATATTTAATAACCGAATATTGTAGTACATACAGTCTTATATGATAAATGAAAACACAATTTAGCTTTTTTGACATTTTAATAAATACTCCGTACTCAAAAATAGAAAATTCAAAGTAGCAGTTCGGTCATAAAGATAATAACCTCGTTTTTTGGGTGTAATAATAGGAAAACAAGCAAATTTTGTTAGTTCAGAACAGCCTTTTCTTCCACTAGCCCCCCTATACTTTCAGGAAGGGAGCGAGACTATCAGCTAAGTAAAGCTTGGATGTAATAATTGACCCCTCATGTAGCGCCATAGAACAAAGTTCAACAGTCGTGTTTGTCCTCATTTGTATGAACAATAAGCAAAACATTTTTTTTTTCGTACATAAATCCTGGGAAACTGCAACAACATACAAGAAGGGAAAAAAGCTGAAACAATGAAAATTTATTAATTGCAACATATTGCTGAGCTTTCTACCATATATCAGTGACAATTGACTAGTGTTCACTCATATACACTGTCTCATCTTACCTTAATTATTGTGCTGTTCTCAACTGAATAAATATTAATATATTATGATCACATCATAAATTTGATCTTATTTATTTAATTTTAATCATTTTATCAATTTCATTAAAATTATCCTATATGAAAAGCTAATCTAAATACTCCCCATTTCTTCTACTTCCCCGCAACATACCTAGCTACTCTTCATAAACGGGTCAACAGTTTCGTTGCACTTAAAAAATTCAAATAGTCTACAAAGAACTTTCGTCTCAGATTATCCACACACCATACATTTTCCATAGTCACCACTTCAAACCATTGCTCATCATTATTGTTATAACTTCAAACCATTGTACATCGGTGGAATTGGTCTAAGATCCAAGAATGGTTATCATTGAATCATTATATATTCGCTAATGGCCAGCAACTAACCACCAACCATCGACCATCGTTGCTACTTCAATCCACGGCACATTGACGGAATACGCGTTAGGAGCAAAGACGGCTACAATCGAATTATAATGCCATTATTGCAACTTCTATCTATTGCATATCGACGAAATCAGTGTAAGGACCAACGACCACTACTTTCAAATCATCATACTTTCGCTTATGATCATCAAATATCCATAAACCGCCATTAATTGTGATCACTTCAATTTATTGCTCATCAGCGGAATCAGTGCAAGGACCAACAACGACAGCCGTTGAATCATTGTACACTCACGTTTGATCACCGAACATCCATAGATCATCATTCACCATCGCCACTTCAACCCCTGCACATTGACTGAGGCAGTGTTAGGATCGGAGATCATCAAATATCCTCAAACTAATATCCGCCATGCTACTTCAATCGATTGTAAATAAATGGAATTAATGGAAAGACTAAGGACAGCTACCGTCAAACCATCATACATTCGCTTAAGATCATCAAAGATCCATAAACCAAAATGCACCGTCGCCACCTTAATCCATTGATATTGACGGAATCTGTGTTAGCACCAAGCGCGGCTACCATCAAACCAGCATACATTGATCACTTTGCTCAGTTTGGATCACCTTATTTTTGCCTTATAAGTTTCTTGAGCACTTCATTAGCCATATTTAATGTAAATAACGATGCAGATGTAGATGGCAAGTAGGGCTTAATTTTTTCTTTGCAGTTCATTAAAAGCCTCGATACCACCCAGCACTCCACGAAAATTCCACCACTTAAGCAAGCTTTGAATATCTTGAGAGACAACTGATGGCAAAGGTGACTAGCCAGCCGCAACACCACTTGGTCTCACCATCTACTTTGTCTTCGAACAAAAACTACTTGAACTAATTTTGCGGGTATTTTATTGGTCTACCATCGTATTTTATTGGTTTACCATCATGCACAGTATCCACACGGACAGGATGTGCAAGCAGGGTATCCATAAAGCATTATGTTTTTGCATAGTTAGCTTGTAGGCCACGCTTCATGGATCCCTGTTCACGATATCTACCAGACCTTTTCTATTGCTGACACTGATGCTTTTGATTTATTCAGAGCAAAAAATTTTCTACCAATCTAGGACTTTTGTCATCGCAAGTCTACACGCAATTGGCGTGAGTGGGAGTTTGTTGCGCTCACATTGCTATTCAGTAATTTTAGAAGCCCACCAGTACTCTAGCGGCACGCCACGGTGTAACCTGTGATGGGGCGTAGTAAGCTTTTAAGCGCACTGGATAGTTTTCATAGTTGATTTTTCCATCCTAAGCTGACAGTCCTTCACTCTCTATTGAAGCTCCTCGTAGCATTGTTAATATCACGAAGACATCAATAAAAATATTGTGTATGTGAGTATTAAGAAGCATCTTCATGAATATTGCGTGCAATTTACTGGTGGTCACAAGTGGGATAGTTCTCTCTTGCCTCTTATTTTTCGCATAATGGACATTCATGGGCCTTCGCTTCCTGCAAATGCTTCCCCCAACTTTGAAATTTGAGCAGTGATAAACTGTCCTCAACGATCAAGACAGAGCAACCTATTTTCGATTTCCCCAGTGGTCTCCACCCGTCAGTATTCCCATCGAATACATTTTGGGTATCCGTTATTTACCCATACAATTTCTATAGTCAGCTCACTATAGCTTCTACAGTCTTAGAACTTTTGAGACCTCTAGCGCGCAAACAATTTTATAAAGCTCATGGTTGTATCGAATTCGCTACTGATCGCGATCTAGTTTCGCTCCAATTATCCGCCTCGGGATCCATCACCCAAAGGCATCCAATATGTTTGCGTATGCTTGGGTTAGGGGCCATGTTTCACATGCATAGCACAGCATAGGTTTTATTGCAGATTTGTATACTTGGAACATTTTTGTCCTGTGCATGCAGCTGGCGATCAAGGCCGCTGCCTTCTTCGGCATATTGCCTTCTTCGTAGCACTGCACCCCTTTGGGCCCCCGCTTCTTGCAAGTCGTGCCCCTAATTATCTCGATCTATCTATTGGCAGCATCCCGCAATATTGAAATCCGAGCAGTGATGAACTGTCTTCAACGACTAAGTCAGTCCAACGTTTCCTCGATTTCTCCACTGGCCTCCGCCTTTCAGTTCTCCCAACGAATACTTTTTTGGGTATCCGTTGTTTGTCCATACAATTGACATGGTTAGCCCATTGCAGCTTCCACAGTCTCACACTCAATGAAATCTCCTGCTCGTCAAAAATTTCATACAGCTCATGGTTGTACCGAATGAACCATTGTACCCCCTATAGTTTTGCTTCAGTTATCCGCCTGTAGACCCGTCTCTAGAAGGCGTTCAATATGTTTGCGGATGCTTGGGTTTGGGTCCATACTTCAAACGTATAGCATAGCACAGGTCTTATCACAGATTGGTATACTTAGATCTTTCTTTTCCTGTATATGCAGCTGGTCTTCAAAATCGTCAAAACTGAATAAAATATTTTATTTGCAAGCTGTATTATGTGGCGTATTTCATCTCTTTCATTAGAATTTCTAGTTATCTTGGCACCTAAATACACAAGTTTGCTCACATTTTCAAGATTTTGTACTAAAATACAATACCATATTGCAATCACGACCGGTGTCCGTCTGTTTGTCTATATGTCACAGCAGTTTTTCTGCAAAATCATAGAAGCTACAGCCATGAATCTTTATGGAAAGGGCAGAAGTGGCGACTTCTTGAAAGTTCCATGGTTCAAATTTTTTTCAAAGGGTTTAAAGGCGGTCTCCTCATATAGGGAGGTGACCCTTAAACAAAATTTTTATCATTGGTAGTCGAATAGGGTGTCATTGGAAAGATTTCAACGAGATATTTTCAAAACAAGCCTTAAAATTAGCTTATCGGTACCATAGGAGGTAAGGGAAGGGGAAATGTACGAACTTTTCACGTATCCCCCCTTGCGATTGGATACCTTTCGATGGAAAAATCTGAAAAAATCATGCGTGTAGGAGTTTATGAGTACAACAACAACAAATACATGAGAAATCGAGATTCACCCAACTTTGTTAGGTATAATATGATTTATCGATTTGATATTTGCTTAAATAAAACATGAAAGTTTCAGGAATTATAGGTATCATGAATGTCTTTGAGAATTGATTCAGATGGTGGTATCAGTAATCGTAAAACAAAATGGCGGCTGTTTCAATTGAGAAGATTGAATAATTTTGAGTTATTTTTCACCAACTTCAACGTTTAAGGTACATGCTTTTAACACTTGATTAAATTTAATGAATGACTGAAGATGAGTACCTAGTACCTAGAATTAATACTCAAAGGTGAACAAGTCGAAGAGGCAAGAGAGGTTTTTTAACTGAAGGGTTTTTTTGTGGTAGGAAGGTGAATAGTATTTACGCACAGAGGGTGGGACTCCCACGCTCGCAAGAAGATGACCGGACTATCCACTAAACACCTCCCCTGTCAACCTGAGAACCTAGCTTGAAACCGTTTGACACATTACTTCGGGCCAGGTCTCGGTTTGTTACGCAATGAGGCACCTTCGAACTGGGGTATCACTCTTCTAGCCCGATGGGAGAGGGGAAGAGGAAGTGCCAGACAAGCGATCCCCCAGCCGCAACACCCCCAGCTGCTGTGAGTCCCTTTTATCTTTTAGGACTGCCCGAACATAATGTGCCACCTGGTTCCATTTGTCAACCGATTCGAGCATCACCGCAACTATATTATCCGGGGTGAGCTTTCCTGTCTTCCTGTAGAGGTTCCTTCGCAGCCTGTCTCATTTTATGCACGCAAAAAATGTATGGCAGGCATTGTCTTCCTCTCCTGGGTGATACTCACAATCGGGGGACCGTGACTTACCAATTTTGTGCAGGTAAGACCGAAAACACCCATGCCCACTCAAAAACTGGGTCAGATAGAAGTCAGTTTCGACATGCCTTTGATTAGGCCACAAACTCACATCCGAGATGAGGCACGCAGTCTACCTTCCCTTCGTGCAATTCACCCAAGACTGCTGCCCATCGTTGAGTGCGCGCTGTCTCCCTTCGCGGACAACCATTTCCATCGCATGCTCGTTTCGACGCAGATAAAAAGAGCAGCGCATTCTAGCAAAGAGGCTGACAGGTATCACGCCTGCAATAACCTTCACCGCGAAATCAGGGACTGTCGGATACGAAGATGCAATCCTCAGCACTCCTCTTCTCTGTACCTGTGCCAGGCGTTTTCGGTAAGCCTCCTTACTGAGAGTGTCACCCCATACCTTTGCTACGTACAGCAGCCCTGAGCCTACTCATCAAGAGGCGTCTTTTTGATGGGCTGGCTCCCCTAAAGTTGGCCATAAGTCGACTCAGAGCCGATATTCCCGAAGAAGCCTTCTCAAACGTTGCCTTGATTTACTCAGAGAAACTCATCTTTGAGTCGATCAGTAGCCTCAGATATTTCACCGATGGCTTCGATTGGATTCGTATGTTTGCAATACTGATCATCCTTACTCTAGGGATTCTCCTTTTTGTCAAGATGACCACTTCGGTTTTCTGCAGTGCCAAACTGAGCCCGCGAGCAGCCATCCAGTCTCTCACTCGGTGCATTAGCATACCTAGCCTAAGTTGTGCTTGTTCAACGGTGCGTCCAGTAACCAGAGCCGCAACATCCTCCGCATAGCTAATCAAGCACGACTCATCTGGCATCTGCAATCTCAGTAGCCCGTCGTAAGACACGTTCTTCAGGGCTGGACCAAGGATAGATCCCTGGCGAAACCCAATGTAACCTCCATCCTTCGTTGGCCCTGTGTCGTGTTGTGGAGCAGGCTTCGGTCTTTAATGTAGTCTCTCAAAAGCCGCATTATATATTATGGAACTTGAAAGGGATTTTCGACCGTATCCAGAATATCCACCCATCTGGCGGAGTTGAAGGCGTTCCTGACGTCGAGTGTCATCAACAGGACGATGCATCGCTTGGTGCGACTATGTGCCTCTGCCTTTTGGACCGCGCTCACCACCTCTGCAATCGCATCGATAGTAGAAGGTCCTGCTCTAAAGCCGTACTGCCGAGGAGATAGGTCCCCAGCAGCACGAATCGCGCGTCAATGGATCTTCCCTTGATGAGTTTCTCTAGCACATTCGCAGCCGTGTCTAGCATGCATGATGGGCGGTATGCAGATGGCGATCAGTACGAGCCTCTCCATCTTGCATTGTGCCGGGAATACAAGCAAGCGTTGAATGTGCTGAGCAGCAAGTCAGGAGAATGGTGAAAGACAAGCCGTAGCACCTGAGCCGGAACACCATCTTTACGTGGAGCCTTCCTCGCTTTCTGTGAAAGGACTCCTCCAGTTCCGGCTGTGTGAAGAGTGGACACTCGACTGCTGTTCCACCATAGACTGCTTCAACATGGACGTTTATCTGTCCCGCATCACGCATGCAAGTTTTCCGTACGGCTCTAAGCTTCCACATAACTAGCTTGTAGCCAAGGCCCCACGGATCCTTGTTCATAGTGTCCATTAGGTCTTACTAGCAGCAAGCTTTGCTAGTTTTGATCAATTTGCGAAGGCATTTCCTGGCCGGCTTATATGCTGCCACCAGGTTGCATGCCTCGTTATGGTTCCACGCCTGTTGAGCCGCACATCGAAGCTTGTGACACTCCCTTTGTTATTCAGCGATTTCAGTTGACCACCAGTACACTAGAGGCTTGCCGTGCCGGGTGCCGGGAAGCACTGCAAGCAGTCGTAATGATGCTCGTTGTTGAGTTCACCACGTGTTAAGCTGCCAATTCTTCCATCCCCTCCGAAGCTCCCTGCAGCGGCTCACCTGCTGTGAGCATCTCGACAAACCTCTCGACGTCCATTCTTCCTATGTTCCACACAGTTGTAGAAAGCCGAGAGCACAAACGTCGGGAGACAACATCACTGATCTCAAGCAGAATGCATTGATGATCATTGGCGGAGTAGTCCTCTAATATTTTCTAATTGTATATCCTCCATACCAAGGACTCCGAGGCAAATGTCAGGTCCCCGTGGATCTGTTTGACCTATGCCCCATTCGATTGCTTTAGTGTGGAAGTCTCACCCAACGAGCACTTTGCCCTCTGTCTTCAATACAACGCCCTCTAGAGCTTGGCTCGGAAAGATGATATCGATTTGTTCGACGTTAGGTACACACTAAAGAGGGTGGTCCCTGAGCACCGAACCCACACGAAACCATCCCACCATCCATAACTCTCCGCTTGGAAATCACGATTCTGAATCCACGTTGCGGCAGTACCAGTTTCGTCAGAATACCATAATGCAGGACTTTTATCATGGTTTTGCTCACTCAGCAGCAAGAAAGCGGCTTTCATGTCCCTCGCAAACAATTCAAGCAGATTTTGGGCTGTTGAATTTCGGTGTAGGTTTAGCAGCAGGACGCGGATCATCGAAGTTCTAGTTTTGCCTTGGCTGGGGCTTCCTGGAAATTCCAGAATTTTTCTGATCCCAAGACGTGTCCAAAATCAGTTCGCGGATCAGCATTCTTTTAAAGAATAGAGTGAACCTCCTTCGTACACTCTTTCCTTTTATGTCGCATTTCACGGCATTTTAAACATAGGGAACTCCTATTGGGTCCTTTGCATACTTGTCTGGTTTGACCATTGCCAAGGCATTTGAAACAATGAAGAGGCGTTGCTCTTCACCGTATCCTACAGACAACCAACCCTATTCGTACTTTGCCCTTGTTCAGGAATTGTTCAGCTTCCTTTTCGGTCAAATCAACTGTGACCATGCGTTGTCCCCGATTGTTTTCTTATGTCAGTCTCGCTTTGATCAGAAACTGGGGAACTGCCTTTTGATGGCCTGTTCTACCTCGGCCAGATCCGTGATGCAGCCAATGTCTCTTGCCGAGAACTTTCTTTACTGAGTCGCAGAATGCTTCCTTATTGTCGGCTTCTGCTCCAAATTCGACCAGTATGTGGCCCAACCACGTTGGTCGTACTGCTTTAATGGCGATTTTGGTGTATTCGGGCCTTATATTTCTCCTAAGGCTCCGCAGCACCTGCACATAGGTTCAGCCATCTCGGGGTTTTACGAGCAGTTCCTGCTCCCGGGGTCTTCGTCGGGGCTTCTCTCTCTCCTGTTTTGCATCAGGTTTTTTTTCTTGTTGGGTGTTCGTGCGAACTTTACTTCCTGGCACTTTTTGAAGGAGTTTATTTGCGGCTTTCTTCACTCCGTTGGTAAGCACTGCCTGGAACCCGTGATCTGGCGGTTTACGCACATCAAGTGCCTCTTCCTTCCTTCTTTTGCCCCGATCTCCTTCGATTGGGCTAGACGCCATTCTTTTACTGATTTTCAATGGTGGAGCTATCTGCATGTGGCCTTTTGATTTCGGCCCAGCGCTTCTTGAGCCTTTTGCTCGTCTTTGGCCTTTAACCAGCTCCTCTGATAATGCCCTATGCGGTCTAGGAGCTCCACTAGTTCAAGACGCCCAATTCTTACTGCTTGCTCATTTTTGGGGAGTCGCATGCAGATTGTGTTCTTTAGAGAACATCTCCCACTTTTTGGAATACCTTTTGTCCTTCGTGTCGCTGGGCGGCAATCGTGCGTTGTGACCATCCTTGGGAGAGGTTATCGCTAGTCATTTCCGAATACAGTACTTCCGCCACATTTTCGACGTTGGCGGTGCAATCACATAACGTCGCTTTATTTACCTGGTCACTCGTTTCTTTTCCTGCCGTAATCGTCTCGTTGACTTCAGGATGGTTCTTTATTACCATTGAACTCTCGATGTTCTTTATATTATCTTCCACCGCTTGAAAACCTGACCAGACTGTCTGCTTAACTTTGTTTTTCGTCCGTGTGTTACCGTTAGTACCGCTCTCGATGTACTGTTAACATCGTGGCTGCAACTGCTAGTTACGTCGTAGTTGTTATTATTTTTTATTTCATTTTTTGGGTTTTTTTATCTTTTTTAAGTGTTTTTGGTTGCTCCAGTTTTATTGGGTCCCCCCTCGGAGCCACTTTCTTCGTTGGTGTATGTAGTCGCCTTTTTGGTCCCATGGTTATCTTTGCAGAGCAAGGAGGCCATGCGAGTGTTGGCACAAGCCCTTATGGGGACAAGTGCTCAGAGCCAGACCAGCGCTAATTGGGAGTCCGTCTCAACCGAGCCTACACCACCAACCCAATAGGGCGAATTTCGAAAGTACTCCGAGGCCTGCCAAGGTTTTACCAGGACGGAGACGGTATGATAGTTGAAATGAAATTTTATAGCCATTTGAAATGTCTCCAATTACAACAACAATAACACACGATTTTGGTATTTTATGGACTTTTCATCGAATCAGTCACTGCAGTATGGATTTGATCTTGTTGAAATTTTCAAATAAGGTCAATAGCATTGATATTTTTGGGAATTCATGATTTGAGTGATTTTTGTTGGTCTGCAACAAAATAGCGACCATTGAAAATAGAAAAACAATGGATTTGCTTTTAAACGTGCGCATCTCTTTGACCTATTTCTTGACTTCATTTGTTGCACTTCTGAGAAGTTGAGTACAAAACCCTACAAACATGAGCGTAGATCTGTCTTCCCAACTTCTTGATTAACAAATGACTGTTATATTACAAGGGAATATGTATAAAGAGACCTTCGAACGGGTAAATGGCCAATCAGAAGCATTAACAAATGCACGCGGGCACATATAGCTTCCTTTAAATCAATATTCGACAACTTCCGTGTTGACGTTGCCTTCACAGTTTCACCTTTCCGCGTGTTAATTGAGTTTCCCGTGTGAATTTATAGGAACCGGGTTTTTTCCATATACGTTAAGCGTGAGGCGACAAATCGTGAACATGGATACACCGTGTCAACATCTTAACACGGTACATCCATGTTATTTTCGCACTGGTTATTTTTCATGCGTGTATCTTACATTCGCTTCATTTTGAAACCATGTCACTACCCATGTTAAAAAAATACGAGGAAAATTTTTCCCGTGTTAAAGTTACATGGGAAAACCTTCTAAAGTTTTGCAGTGATAGGGAACTTATCGTAAAGCAGGTCGAAAATTAGTCTATCTAACCAGACCATGTTGAAGGCCTCCTCCATACCAATGAGACATGCTTCAACACATTCTTTTTTGTTCAGTTTACAACAGGTGTCTGAGATAACTTTTACTATCGCATGTATGGTCGAATGCCTGGCATGAAATTCAAACAAGCAATTCGGCATCAACTCATATTTAATAACGGCGTTTAATGCTTCATTTAATATCATTTCCAACACTTGTACTCATTCATAGCTGTACTGAAGACAGAACTGAGCAGGGCCGTTAACTAAGCTGGTTCCCCCACTCCTTATAAATGAGCCACCAACCACCATACTATATGATTTAGTTTGGAGGTGCCTGCTGAGCAGAATAGCTAAACTACCATTAACATTTGATTCATCCTCGTATATGTATATATATTGTATATAGTTTCAAATGCATTATTTCAAACGTGTCAGAGGCATGATATTGCTTCAAATTTTGAACCGAAGCAAGTGAATACATCTCGCCAATACGAATGCCTCATATATTGTAAGTTCTGTTATGTATTGGTATGATGAGCATCTCACATCTGCATTGGAAGTGTGCCTTAAATATTTTTTAAGAGAATTCAATTGAGTTCATAAAGTAGAGACATTTTGAACGCTTGGAATTTAACATGTAAACCTACACCTACACCTACTTTCATATACTTATTTCGAGAATTACTTTAATCGATCGCGCAATTTGTGATGCTCACTATCATAACAGTGGTTCAAATGCTCATGCAATTTGTGCAAAAACATTTCTGCAAACTACAATCATTCAAATTCAGGTTCATATAACCGTTCTTATATTATAGCTGCCTGAAGCTGAAACTCATTCAAATGATTAAATAATAGGCATAATTAGCAGCATTCATAACAATTTCCATAAAATATAGAGCAAATACCAACATGCGCAAATAACAACACATTTTAACATATTATGCATATAACAAAAGATGGGTACAAATCTGTATGCAGTGCTACCATCGATTTAACTTTAAGAGATAAGATAACGCAATTCGTCTATTTGGACGCCTTAAGTAAGTCTACGTTGTAAACAATTAATTAAAATTTGCATTGGCTTTTTTACGCTTTTGGAAACGCATTGGAAATTTTTCTAAAAGTTCATTGTTGAGTTGAGTGCATGATGCAAATAATACCCCGAGCTTGACGGACTTCGATTGAGTTTGAATTTTTTCATTTGGCTCTTTTCTGTGTAATATCCGTATATGGGGGGCATTTTCGATATGATGCAGGACGACCAAGGGCACGATAATTGATATAATACCATATTTTCTTTGGCTTTGTCAAACATAGTTTACATGGGAGTTCGATGAAAAATGATGGCCGCTTTGGTTATCAAAAAATTTTCGGATTTTCTTAAGGAGGACCTCCCCATATAGGGAGCTTAACCTTAAAAAAATTTTACCAAAGATGGGCGTGTGGGGAATCAGATGAAAGGCCTTGGCAAAAACTTTTCAAAATAGGTCTGAAAACAGTGTAGCGGAACGCGAAATGTACGTAAGATTGCCCCCTCCGCTTCGTGTTTGGCCACCTGTCATCTGAAAAATCCGAAAAAATCATGGAGTTAGTTTTCTTCAAGGAACAAATTAACAAATATCCTTGAAGTCGAAATTAACTCAACTTTGTTAATGATGGTAGGATCTAGAGATTTCACTCAAAACGAAATGGGTATCCCTAAATTTTATGAAGCTTCATATCTAGGTAGATGAATATGCTCGTAAGGTTGTCCTACTCCATAACTTTCATCTAAATATAACTTTAACCTGCCAAGTTAAAGCCATTTGAATTTCCATATATTACAGCAACAAAAATGCTTGCTATTCCTACCACATTGGCTTTCGCTCAAACAAGATGCTACATTTTTCATAGGATTTTCTTGAAAATTTCAGGAAAGATGAATAATTGATTGGTAGTCGTACATCAACATCTGTAACAAAATTAAGTAAGGGAGCTTTTTACTTAAGCGTATTATTTAATATGCCAATCTCAGGATTTGTTTTTGACTTTTCTTCATTAAATGCCTAGCGAAAGTTTCTATGGATATATCATAGATTGAGTACGAGAACCTTTTCACAGGAGCGTGCGTTTTTTCTAATCGACCTGTTATGAAGTTGCCCCCATATCTTCATGTACATATGTGCCAAGGGCAATTGGAAAATTTGTAGCATTCTTTTTTGGCAGATGATCTCATAATCGAGAATCCAATCATATACGTAATAAATTCAATTTCGTTTGGTTTCTCTCCATATTCTTCTGTCGTAATCTGATTTCTTTATGTTACTGCTCTCCAGAAATTGTTGTCAGAGCACCAGTTGTAAGGTTGATTGGCATTTCCCATAATTGATCAGCTTTCCAATGAAATTGACAGTAGGTTCACTTACCTGCTCTTCACTTGTGGTTTCCTATTGCATATTTTCGATACATTCTGCCCTTAGTAATGCTTGATAATAATCTTGCAAGACGTTAGCTTTCAAAGAATATGAATGACACAACCTTACAGTTTGGAGGTCAGAATAGAAGAGAATGTATTTGTTGCGGTCAAAATCTACCCTTGCTTACCTCTTCACTCATTCACAAGTTTACCTCTCACTGACCTCAGACTCCAGTAAGAGAGATTGTATTAATGGTTAATACTTAAATACTTTTTTTATTCTTTATAATTGTTTGGCAAAAATAAGTTTTGCGAGTTTGGTCCGATCTGCTGATTAGGGTTTTGTACTAAAATGCAAAACCCTCTTGCAATCACAACCTGTGTTCGTCCGTCCATCCGTCTGTATGTCACTGCACTTTTTCTCCGAAACTATAGAAGCTACAGTCATGAAACTTTGTGAAAAGATCAGAAGTGGTGACTTCTTGAAAGTTTTGGCGTGGAAAAATTTTTCAAAAGGGTTTAAGGGGGGTCTCCCCATGTAAGGAGGTGATTCTTCAAAAAAAATTCCCCTGTTGATAGTCGAGTAGGGTGTCATTGGAAAGGTCTCAATGAGATCTCTTCAAAAAATTGGCTTATCAGTACCGTGGGGGAAGGAGAAATGTCCGAACTTTTCGCGTACCCCCCTCGCGATTGGACACCTTTCAACTGAAAAATCTGGCAAAAATCATGAATGCTTAGGAACTCAATAACAACAAATACGTGAGAAGTCGAATTTCACTCAGCTTTGTTAGTAATAGTATGATATGTAGATTTTACATTTTCTTGAAAAAAATCTTAACGGTATCTTTAAATTCAATAAAATGTTGTATACTAATGACTATTCATAAGATTGATCAGCCTGCAAGTTTCATAAAGATCAAATGGCATTTAACGAAGTTATAGTGGTTTGAATTTTCCTGTATTAATGGAAAAATATGCGCTGTATTACTATGGAAACATATGGCTATGGAACAAATCTGTGATAAGATGTATGCTATAGGTGTAAAAGATGGACCCTAACCAAAGCATCCGTAAACATATTGAACGCCCTTACAAGACGGGTCCTGAGGTGAATAATTGGAGCGAAACTCGATGAGGACCAATGGCAAATACGATACAACCATGAGCTGTATGAAATTTTTGATGAACCGGAGGTCTCAACGATTGTAAGACTGATGAAGCTGCAATAGAAAGATATTCGTTGGGGAAACTGAAGAGCGGAGGCCAGTGGAGAAAACGAGGAAACACTGGTCTTATTCAGTCGACAAAGACAGTTCATCGCTGCTCGGACTTCAACATTTGAGAGTGTGATCAATGGACCGAGGCAGCTGGAGGCGCTTGTTGTAGGAAGCGAAGGCCCGAGAAAGGCTGGGTGCTACAAAGAACAAGAAGACTACAGGCAGAAACCGGCCGAGAAAGGGCTCATAGAGAAGCATCCGGAAGAAACAACCTCCGTGTAACAGACAACACCTGATAAACTTCGCATGCTTTCTGCATAGGGACATCTATAAGAGAACGTGGGCATCCCCAGACGATCGCACATCCAACCAGATTGGCCTTGTTCTCATAAAAAATGAACTAACCATGACGTGGATGTCTTTGAAAAAAAAAGATCGGAAAAAAGGAGGGAGATGAATTGGCGCCATTTCTATTCAATGTGGCTCTGGAATATGTTAGAAGAAAGCTTTCTGTCGATACAGGATGTACGTTACCATGCAAGTTTAATCTATGTAGATGATATCAACATTTTGTCGCAATCTCTAACAAGCACCAACGAACTTTTTCTGAAACTAAACAATGAAGCAAAACTAGTATGGCTTCAAGTCATCGATAATAAAATCAAATTATTGATGCAGCGGAGAAAAAAATACCTGAAATACTCAAGATATCATACTTGGCGAATACAGTTTGGAAAATTTGTGTATTTAGGCGCTAAAACAATGAGAACTGGTACTAAATGAGAGAAAATATGCCGAAGAATATAGCTTGTAAATAAAATATTAAATTCAGTTTTGACAATTTTTAAGATCAGCTGCATACACAGGAAAGAAGCACTAAGTGTACAAATCTTTGGTAGTACCTGTGCAATGATGACGGGCTGAAAGACGGGTCCTTCACAAATATCCGCAAACATATTGAGTGTCTTCGAGAAATGGGCCTTAAAACGAACAATCGGAGCAAAGCTAGACGGGGACTAATGGCGAATTCGACACAACCATGAACTGTATGAAATTTTTAACAAGCCTGAGGTCTCAAAGATTGTCAGACTGCAGAAGCTGCAATGGGCTGGGCACATGAATCGTATGTACGAATAACAGATATCCAAAAAGGTATTCGTTGGAGAACTGAAGGGCGGAGACCTGTGGGGAAACTGAAAAAACGCTGGTCTGAATTAGTCGACAAAGACAAATCAACACTGCTCAGATTTAAATATTCGAAGGCGCGGTTAATAAATTGGGGCAAAAGGAGATGCTTTAGAAGGAAGAGGGTCTGTAGTGCTATGAAGAAGTAGAAAATAAATTTTTACAAATAACTGCTTGCTTTGTTTCCTATCCGGCCGGGCACCATAGCTAGTTTTCTTGGAAAATACAGAGACTACAAAGCAAAAACTTTGTGGAAAGGTCAGTAGTGGTGATCTCTTAAAATCAAAGGTCTCACCAAACCTTTCAACATTTTTTGAGAGGGGATACCTCCCTAAAGCAAAATGACCCTGTAACATGTTCTTTATCAAAGATAGTCGAGTGGGGTATTAAATGAACGGTTTTAGTTCGAACTTTCAAAATCTGAAAAGGTAATTTTGTGCATGCGGCAGTCCAAGGTAGGGGGCTAAAATATACGGAAAAAATGTGTTGTGTTTTCTGTATCGCGACGGCTATACAAAATTGTTATTTTGTAAATGAAACACTTGAAAATATTTTTCCTACTTTATTACACATTAATCTAAAAAAAACTAACAATAAGAATTCTACTAAATAATTACAACCGCACGAGAATCTGTCTAGTGAAAAACTGTAACTGTTATTTTTACTTTGTGTAATTGTGTTGCCAGCATTCTTGCAATTGTGTGTTATGATATACTTTTATTTTTACATGTTGGCAAAAATGAAATTAATGTAAGTTGTTTATACCTAAAGCTATGAGAAGGTTTGACCGTAATGCGCTCGTGATGCTACAGATACTTTTGAGACAAAAAACTGAAAAAAAGTCGTGATGGTACGTCTTAACGTGTACAATAGCAAAAAATAACTCAGAAATTGAAATTTTCTCAACATTGTTAGCAACAATTTGATACATCCAAAAAATAACCGTGGACAGCCAGCTAAACATGTGTGCAGGCAATTCTGATATGAAACAAGCACGCACCAGAAAATCCACGAAATACCTCAAATAGAGTACAAAATAATAATATTTATTATTAATCAAATAGAGTACAAAATAATAATTAATTAATAATATAATTATAAGGAAAAACGAAAAATTAAAATTAGGGTATAGATTGTGGACCCAAAATTTATTTAGCAAAATAAGAAGAATAATAGAAAAGAAAGAAAAAAAATTATAAGGTTTTTTCAAGCATATATGTCTCAAAATGATTCTGGGCTCCATTCTACTTGAGCAGATTAACAAATGTTTGTGGAAATTCCAATATAACGCGCTTATCACCAAAAAACAAAAAAAAATTAATAATTATTGAAATATGTATTAAGAGAGGTTAAAATGGGATGAAGGGAAAAACTTCTTAGCACTACAGCCTCTCTCGGGCCTTCACTTCCTGCAAATAGCACCTCTAACTGTCTTGATCCATTGACCGTGTCCTCCAATTCCAAAATCCAAGTAGCGATGGACTGTCTTCGTTGACTGGGTCAGACCAGTCTTTCCCCACTGGTCTCCGGCCTTCAGTTCTCCCAATGAATACACTTTTGGGCCAGCCCATTGGAGCTTCCGCAGTCTTACAATCGTTGAGACCTCCGGTTTGTCAAAAATTTCATACAACTCATGGTTGCATCGAACTAACCATTGGTATCCATCTAGCTTACCTCCAACTATTCGCTTCTGGACCCATCTCCCAAAGGCACTTAATATGTATGTAGATGCTTGAATTAAGATCCAAGTTTTGTACTCATAGCATAGCACATGTCCGATCGTAGACTTTTATACTTGAAGCTTTGTTTTCCTTGGTATGCAGCTAATCTTCAAGATTGTCAAAAAAGAAAAAAAAAACATTTTATTTGCGAGCTGTATTATTCTTTGTATTTCGTCTCTTTCATTAGTGGTTCTTATTATTATGGTGCCTAAATATATAGATTTGCCTACGTTTTTGCTATTGTATTCGCCAAGTGTGATATTTTGTGTGTTTGAGATATTTTCCTCCATTGCGTCATGAGCTTTGTTTAATTTTCATTGATTTGTAGGTACTAGTTTTTCTCCGTTGTTGAGTTGCAGGAAAAGTTCTTTGGCAGTTGTTAATGACCGTGACAAAATTGATGTTGTCCGCATAAGCACAATTGGTTTGACTTGTATAGAAGTGTGCCTCGTAGATTGACAGGTAGCTTCTTCATGACGTACTCCAGAGCCAAATTGAATAGCAATGGGGCCACCCAATCTCCTTGCCTTTGTGTGATATTTGTGTCAAAGTGATTGGTTAGTTGGTTATTGCCGTGGTCTTGAAAGGTCGTCGATGTCATTGTCATTCTAGTAAGATGGTCTTATTTGGCTGGGATGCCATAAACATAACATTATTTGGTACTGCACATTATGATCAATACTGTCATTTGCTTGCTTAAAGTCAACAAAAGTTGGTGCACGTCAATATTCAACTCCCAACATTTTTCAAGTACCTGCTTAACAGTAAACAATTGGTCATTTATCGATCTTCCTGCTCTAAAACCACCTTGATACTCCCCTATAATACTGTTGGCGTATGATCTGATTATATTTTCTAAAATCTTTGAAAACATTTTGTACGCCATACAAAGCAGTGATATGCCTCTATAGTTATCACACTGTAGATAATCACCTTCTTTGTGGATAGGGAATATAATTCATTGGTTCCACCCTTTTGGCTTTTGTTCTTGTGGCCATATTTGCTGGATAACTTTATGGATGGCTTTTTGAATACTGCTGCCACTATATATCTAATGAGCTCCACTGGAATTTCATCGATGCCTAGCGCTGTATTATTCTTTTGGGCTTTATTGTGAAACAAACTGCGGAGAGGGTGGGTGGGGCCATTGGAAGCTCCCCGATGTTCTGGAGCTGTGCGGTAAATTGAAGAGATTCTTGAGATAAGATGCCAATCTTCCCTTAATCCTGTTTTTCTCAGCGACGAAAGAGCGTTGTTTTGGGCTGATAACCATGCTTCAGGCTTTTCACTACTATACATTCTTGTCTAGTGTTGTTGTTCACTAGGCTTACATCGATACTTCTCAATTTATCGTCGTAGTATTTTTTTTCTTTAGTTATAATTATCTTGTTCGCTACTCTTCTGAGAATGTCATAATGTTCTTTCTTGGTCCTGGTTTACCTACTTAGGTATTCTTCGTACGCCTGATTCTTTCTGTTTAACACATTTTGGCACTCATCATCAAACCAATCATTTCTTATGTGCCGAGCTTGATGCCCGCCTGTCTGTTTTGCTACGGTCGTAATAGCTGCTTTCATTACCATTTAGAGCTCGTTGTTTGTTCAAGTTTCAAAACAGTGCAGGGTTTTTTAGGGATGGAGAGTTAGGTCGTCGCTCAACCTGCAGTCCGGTGACATGCTTATCGCTTTTGGTTCTGTTTTGAGGCGCAGATGACTTGCCGTTACCCTCTCACGCCCCAACAAATTAAGAGTAGGTATAATTTAGTAGCAGAGCTGTAATGTATTTGCATTTATTGGTATTTCTTGGCATTTTATGTCCCATCATTGAGGAACCAGTAAGCCCAAAGTATGACTCCTAGAACATTTAATCATGGGGCTTTGGATGAGGGATCATGCAAGCTGTGGTTCGGGGAAGCAAGGGATTCCCTCCTCCTTTCTCAAACGACCTTGGGATCATATACGGTGGAGTTATGTTTAAATTAGGAGTTAGGATTATTTTTGAAGTAAACTTCATTAGGTAGATCACTGAGAAAGAGGCAAGATAGATCCCAAAACAACTGTTTAATTTAGTGGGAAAATCAATTTAACTTGACAGAGGAACTAGTTTACTTTTTATTTCTTATTTTTTAAATGTTTGCTTACTTATGAATTTGATGTTTAATTTTTTTTTTTGAGAAAATCTCAGGGTCTTATCAATATATTTCAATAATTATTGTGTGTAAATTATATGCTGCTAATTGGGTTTTTAGTAATATTTCAATCAAGAATAGCGCCAGATGAACATTGAGCTTTTCAAATTGGTTTTATTGAAATAATTATTTTTGTTTCTGTACTTAGTTTATGATATGCAAACACCAAAAATGATAAACTCAATAAGTACGTGAATTCATGCATATCAAATACATACTTGTTTAACATGAAAACCCATTGCAACTCCTTTTTAGCCTGCTTAAATTTTGTTGAAGTATCTCTAGATTCATTGACTGAATTGAATCCTAATGTGAGATATTTTTGTTATTTATCTTATCTAAAAATTTGGAGAAGATTCAATCAAAAAAGTAATGTCTAGATCGATGAGAAGCCCAGATAGTATTAAAAACGGTGAATTGTTGTCGGAGAAAACTCAAATGGCTTTGTCTACAGTAAATAAGAGTCAATTTGATTGCAATTTGTATGGTATAAGGATTTTTCAAAGGGTAACTTTAGGATCCCAATACGAGTTTACTGGAGGAAATGTTAAATTTATAAATTTTACGATTACAAACTTGAATGAGCCTCAACTTCTAAAGACCAACCTTCATGAATTTTTTCACTCATGAACTGTAGGCTTTTATTTTAAGCCATTTTTTAATAAATTGAATCAAGCCTTAATAGTCTGAACCTACAAGTAGAAGTTTGGAAAAAATAACGAAATAATTGATTACAATTTTAAGGTACTCTTACAACTACATTCAAGAAAATTCAAAATTGATAAATTATACCATTACTTACAAAATTTTGTGAATTTCGACTTCAAACTTACTTATATTTGTTATTATACTCCTGAAGGCCTGCTTCCATGATTTTTTCCAGAGTTTCTGGATCAAAAGTTTCGAGTAGCAAAAAGTATACGCAAAGATTTCGTAAATTTCCCCTCTCTTCTGCCCTCTTCGGTGCTGGTTAGGTAATTCCAAGTCCTGTTTAGTAAAGACCTCATTAAGAGACCTCACACGATCAACTCTGATAAAAAGAATTTTTTGAAGGGTTACCGTCTTTATAGGGAAATATCATTAAAACTCTTCGGAAAAATCTTCCACCCCACAACTTTTAAGCACGTAGTGCAGTTGTGTGGATGATATACGGTCAAAGCGTTGTACTGACCATATCACCTTTTCGAGTGCTAATACATTGGATCGAAATAATAAGATACTCTAACTACTTGTATATCTATGCAAATGTCCAAAAGGGGCTGTAGTGTTAAAGCAAAAAAAAAAACTTTCAAGAGGTTATTACTTGACCTTTTCACAGCTGCAACTTCTCTAATTTTGAAGAAAAATTGCTGTAATGAAAAGATAAACAGGCGTGTGGATAGACGGTTATAGATCATGATTCAATAGGATTCCATATTTGGCACGAGCGGCCATCAGCATCCGCGGCACGTGGTTGTTGCGGGGTGCTGTCTGTGATTCAGAACCCTATCTTGGAAGTGTCAAGTTCCGATACTGCATCTCGAAGAGCTGTAAACAAGGAAGATCAGCTACCCCAAGGTATCAGGTACTCAAGCTAAGTGATAGTTCAGTAACGTCCACATACATGTCAGCGCTGGAAAGCCACATCAACATATCCCCACAGCCAGAAGACAGTACTGTTAGAACAAGAGGTTTCCATCTTCTGGATACGTTTTAAAATAATGTTACTTGAGTTCCTTCAACCAATCGTATACTACACTCAGCCGGTGCTGTCTCTTTAGCATCTGGTTGTCTGGGAACAGCACGACTAAGTTCCGTGGTATTGCTTGTTTTTCTGCATATATGGACAGAAGGACACAGAAGGTTGGCAAGTTATTTTCAATTAAAATTCCATTGTTACAACCTATACAAGCATGTTGTTGCCGTTACTCTTATCCACTGCCATTTGCTGAGGACTTTGTGCCAGAAAATAATGATAACATCAAAACCATGTCGAAGACAGTAAGAAATGTGGTAACAGAAGCAGCCGAAGAGGTCTCATGGCATCAGCCTGAGGAAAGAAGGAACGAGTGGTAGGATTAATAATGCAAGGAAATGGTTGCAAATATGGGCCAAGCGTACAAATGCATCCCATGACCAACTTGGGCCAAAGAAAACAATGCAGCATCCTCCAATGAAAAGCTTTAAGAATGTGTCGAAGGATGGAATGACTGACCATAAATACCAAAATCCAACAGATGATCGAAAACGTGACCTTATATGAAGTCAGATCGGTGTATGCCTCTATTAAACAACTGAGAGATGGCTTGAATTCACAAACAAGTCTTTGCAAAAGTGCACTTGGGGCAATCGCAGATAAACCTGCTGTCTGCAAGAAGAAGCTATTCACAACGTCTCTAACAACTATTGAAGCTGTCAACATTTCGAAAGCGAAGCAAGCGATTCCAGCTTAAAAATCCAAGCTGATAACTTTGCTATAAAGCAATATCATTTACAGCATAATGATGAAAGAACCTTGATTTCAGTCCCCAAGCATTCCTCATTCAAATGAAATACAAGCAACTAACACCAAGAACCAATTACACATAGAAATTTACTTTGCTCTGATGACTGTGGTAATTCGTCCTGCTTTGGTAGGGATGATGAAAGCACTGTTTTCCCGTTTTTGTCTCCGGTTTTTTTCCTATTCCTTTGTACCCAGGTTTTTATCCGGCTCTTGAGTTTGGAACAAAAAAACCGGGCTTTCGAACCAAAGAAAAACGGTTTTCCGTTAAACCGATGCTGTTTTGCCCCATCCCCATCCGAATATTCTCCTTAAAGTCTGCGATTGTCTTAGGCTGGTTGACATAAACCCGCGAGTTCAAGTAGTCTCAAAGAAAGAAGTCTGGGATGGTTAAATCGATTGAGATTGCGTGACCAGGAAATGCTTCCTTCACAAAATCCATTGTAGCTTGTGCTGTTTGTGCGGTGAAAGTCAAAGCCAAAGTCAAAAGTGTTTTATTCAATATTCATCTTTATAAATTTTAAAAGAATATAAAGCAAATTTCAAACAATCAAAATATCAGAAACTTACTGGCCGAAATTTACACGTTATCAATGAAACACATGCAGTCAAAAAACACAATTGCAAATCCAAATTAGTTAAACTGATTGCATATGTACTGACTCAAATAGGAAAAGGAGACACACTATTCAAAAATTATTTATATTTGCAATACAACACAGAAATTTTTATCCTGCACCTAATATGCTATAACCTAGTTCTAATAAAATTGAATCAAAAACATTATCTTATACTAATACAATACTAGCACAATATTCTTAACCTAAGCGTTAAACCTTATCTCTAAATCTAATTTAATAAACATTACATAAACAATTAACAAGAAATGTAGCAACAATGAGCTGAAACTCAAAAACTAAGTAACGAAAAGGACAAAAACGGAAAAAATACGAATAATTTAGACATTGCCACCAATATCTAGATCGCTCCGTCTCGCTCGACCAGCGTCAACACAAATGAGTATCTCTGGTCTCGTAAAATCAAACTTTGAGGATATTTTATCTTCTTATCAGTGGGCCCATCTATATATGTGACGCAATCAGAACCAAAAACACATTGACTCATGTTCAAATACATGAATGCTTCTAGAGGCATGAAAATTGTCGTCATTAAGCATTTGTTAAAGATTGCTCTGAACTATTGTAGCTTTTCGGGGGGCCACATAGATGGTCAGATTATCAGCAAACAATACCAGTGATTGCATTGGCGAGACCTTAAAATCAAAGCCATTCAATAGCTTGCAAATGAATATTGAGTTGAGCAGAGGCGCAGTAATTATTCCGTGCTGTATACCATTCAAGACCTTGAAGTTGCGCATTGTCATCAGATTTCCATTAGTAACAACAAACGATTTCCCATATAACATATTGCACATCATGGCGATAAGGTGTCTGGGGAACCTGTTCCTAAGGAGTTTAAAAATTAGTTCATCTAACCCCACCTTATCAAAGGCTTTTTCCATGCCATTGAGATATGCACTAGCACATTCTCTGTTAATTAGTTTCCAACAAATGTCTGAAGTTACTTTCGTTCTTGCATCTATAGTGGAATGCCTGGCACGAAAACCAATTGAAAATTCAGCATCGACTCATATTTCTCAATGTGGGCGTTTAATGCTTTATTGAGTATCACTTTAAACACTCTGCTGATGTTAGGCAGCAACCTGATTGGGCGATAGCATTTAGGGCTTGAAAATTCTTTTCCTTTCTTTGCAATCGGGAATACCTCAGCCTTTTTCCACTCACTTGGGAAATATGAACTGCTTAACATGTTGTTGAATAATAAGTTTTCATTGCTGACAAAGCAATCAATAAGATTCAGGCTCGATATGTCAATGTTTCATTGAAATGAAGATAAGATTCGCCAAACAGGCTTGATTTGAAGTCGGAAACTTTTGCTTCAACGACCTCTAAACATATTTGGTTTTCTATTCAGGGTTTCGTAGATGAAGCAAGCTTATGCAATCCATCACAAATAATCGTGTACTATCAATTTCGATACCAGCCTATCGAGAAAATTTATCTCATCACTAGCGACTCCAAGAGTCGATACCTCCACTCGAGAACCCTTACGGAATATGCTATTCACTTTCGCAAAAACGCCATCTGAGTCCTGTGGGCTAATACTCTTCAGTTTTTTCGCCCTTTGATTAAGTTGCGGACATTCTTCAGGTGTAATTTCAACAAGGCTAATGAGGGATGGTTATAGTCCAAAAATCGCCGATAAATATTATTGACGAGTGTGAAAAACAAGCTTTTTAATCTTTTTAAATCTTGCGATGGTTGGTGCTTCATATCCTTCCATATTTTTTCAATGTTTAATCTTGGAAACTACTTCCTGCAATCGTTTCTAACGTCAGCTTCTCTAATTTCGACAATATCATTAAGAACCATTGTTCAAGAGTTGCCATCATTAGAGAAAGAACATTGCTTCCAGTAATCTCAATTAAACTTCATTAGAAACTTTTTCCAGTATGTTTTTCTAAAATTCCACCGATGATTTTCATGTTGAATTGAAATTAGAAGGACATCATCCCTTTGATAATTGATTTCTATTACGATTGCATTATGGTCGCTTTCGTAAGGAAGCACCTGTAGTTTCCGTTGAGGGCTATTAAAGCTGAATTCAAGTCTTGCGTCAGCAATGCAGAGGTGTAAATATGAATTTGTCCTAGGATACGTTGGGAACTCCGACCCATATCGATTGCACCTGTATTTAATTGTGTTCTTTGTTATCCACAATTTCAGGAATATACCTCTGGGATTATTGTTGGCGTTCAACCATGTTGTATGCTGGGCGATCAGGTCACCAGCAATTATAAAATAACTATGTAGCCTGTTCAGTTCAAGTATTTCAAACATGTAATTGAGCTCCTCCTTGAACTTCAGAACGTTTCGACCAGTTGCATAGGCAGAGATAACGAAAAGGTTATCCCCACCTGGCAGTGCGATTTTGATAACGGACACTGCAAGACATTCAAAGCTTTTGAATTCGACTCTTCCAATATTTTGGAAACAATAGGGTCTTCTCACCAATATCCCGGTGCCGCTTCCCCTATCACCGTTTAACTTATCGTTTCTTACGAATTCGAAATCCTTAAATGTCATGGAGTACCATGAATTGAGGTGGGTTTCAGTGAGAAAAATGATGTCAGACTTTTGCTTAACAATGAACTAAACAAGATACTCACGTCGATGTGTAGTAACAATGGAGTTAACGTTGACCGAGATGAGATGAAGCTTTCCATGGAAATGTGACTGGATGACAAACTTTTTTGAAGCATGTTAGCCCAAACGTTGAAAAAAGATGTTGATTTTTTGATCCTGCTTATTTATTCTTTCTGAAAGAGATTCAAGTATCTTTGGTGACTGTAACAGTTTTCTGGAGATGCTCCCATCCCGCAACTCTAAGGTTCAAGTACCTCACCTGTTGGAGGGCACTTGAACTGCTATCGTTAGAAATTTGTAGCAAATAATATGTTAATATTTTACCTTTAATAGTTGAACTCCTGGTAGCAAAATTTTTCACCCTAATGAATTTGACAGCTGGTGCTGCTTCCTGTAACATTTCAAAGAGATCAACTGTACTCTCCCCATAGTCCAAGCCCTTCAACCAGAAGGGCTGATTTTTTCCGCCTTTAGTGTGTATATATTGTGGGAAGCTTTAACGCTACTAAGAGTATCTTTTACTAGGCTGAAATCAGCCAGTGTTTTTGTTTTAATTGTGAGTTTATCAGCGTTGAACTTCTTAGCTTCGAAATTATTGATCTTATGTTCGGCTGCCAATAGCTGAACCGTATTCCCTCCAAGCTGCCCAAAGACATTAAGTGGAGGAACTTCTTAAGTTATCTTATTACTTTTAATAGGAGAACCAGTAGATTTTAAGTTTTCAGTAAAATTATCACTAAGTTCATTAATATTGCAAATGTTTTCTTGGCACTCCATCTTGGTATCCATATCGTAATTCATTGCAGCAAGAATCGCATAGTGATTTGCGCTGTTATTTGCTTCTCCCGCGCTTAGTCTGATATCAGCATCATGGATTGTTGTCTTTTACGTATCTTGTAATGTTGCTATATTGATTTGTTGAGCCTTTTGCGTGGCTATTTGTTTTTTTAATTAGTCTTGTTTGTTGTCGCTTCTTTTTTTTCGTTTGTCTTTTTTGTTCTTGCTTCTTTTTTTTCTTTCGTCTTATTTGTTGTCGCTTCTTCTTTACTGGACGTGTTTTGTTGCTTGACCACTTTTGTTTTGTTGATGTTTGTCAATGTTCGTGGAAAGCTTTTAGGCTAATCCATGTCCCGGTGAAAAAAAACGTTTCTTCTTTTTGTAATTTTAAGTGAGAATGCGCCTCGTCACTTCACTCATGATCATTTTCGATACAAAATTGTCACAAATAAATCGACACAATTACTCCACGCTCTTGCGGAGTATAGCCCACCAATCCTTCTTTTAGACGTATAGAAATTTGAAATGAAATAAAAGAATCCCCGTTGGCAGCACCAGCCGGAAAGGTGAATTTCTCGTATGTAGCGTAAGGTTTCGAAAAAGAATTTGGCTTGCCTACTACTAGACTTCTTATCGCAATTTTTGTAGCATCACATGGGTATTAATTAACATAAAAAAATCTGCCGGCGTTCGTATTTAGAGACCCTTTGTAGAGGCACAAATATTTTGCTATATTAATGAAATTGAGTTGCACACGTATGGAGCACGTATTGAAAATCGTCAGATAATAAATTGTTATAAGAATAAAAATACAGGTTTCGCCCTTCTAACAGTTGCTTTTTATACATTTCACAGTGGTTACAACACAAAAGTGATAACTTGTCGGCTTAAATAGCTCAAATAGATAATTTCAAAAGATTGCCATAAAAGTTTAAACAGCACTTGCGTTTCTATCAATGTATATATTTTCAATTCTTTTCTAAGCCGTCAGGGGCTACCATTTTCAATTTTTATTGAAAACAGCTGCTAAAAATCTTAAGCTGTAAATTTTCGACTTTTTTATTTGTCATCCGATTTGCATAATTTTTTGCAGGTAAAATTAACTTGCTTTAATAACATATAATTTCAAATTTCATTGGAATCTGTTGAGAAACTTTTCTACTAGAGGGCTACAGAAATAAAAAAAAAAATAAGTCGGCCCCCTGTATGGGGAGGCCCCCTTAAACACTTCAAAATATTTTCTTACCCTGCAAATTTCGAGAGGCACCACTTTTGGCCTACGTAGAAAATTTCCTCATTCTAGCTCATGTGGTTTGTGAGAAAACTAGTTGTGATGCACCAACAAACAGACGGACGGACAGACAGACATAATATATATAATTTTTCAGGTTACCGTAAAAATATTTGACAATATCTTAAAAACGGTCTGCCTTATAAATACTTCCAAGTTAAGTAATTTAATACGTTTCCATGAAAAATATTCATTATTTCAGTTGGTACTGAAATAGCGCATTGCGCTTACCTTCTAACCTTTGGGGGCCACCATTTTAAATGCATGCATTTGATTTTGGATTATTTTAAATCTTTATGTTCTAAGACTTCATCAATCAAAGTGCCAAATCTCGTTCAAATCGGAGTTTCACTCTAGACAGGACAGAAGCATTCAATTTTTAGTGATTATGTCAGCTAAAAATATTAGGTTTTAAATTTTCGTCTGGTTTATCTTTCATTCGATTTTCATAATTTTTTACATAGTATAAGAACTTAATACACAAATCCATAATCTCAAGTTTCATCAAAATCCGTTCAAAAATATGACCACTAGAGGGCCGCAAAATTTTTAAAAACGCATATTTAGACCCACCGCCATTTTGAAAATGCACATGCATGATCACCAAAATGCCAAAGTCTCTAGACTCTATCTAAAAATCAAGTTTCATATACATCAGATCAAAATTGCAACTTTTAAAAGCCTTTGAAGTTTTGAGCGTCAACTGAACGCCATTTTGTTTTTTGCGACCTGATCTCCAGTTTTATTACATAATTGTTTAGATGCTTATAATTTTTATCAAACTACTGAATTTCATTAACATCGGTTGAAAGCTTTGGTCACAACTACAACAACAAAATGTTGTACGTTTTTCAACCTTTGAGCGGCCACCATTTTGTTTCAGCTGTACCGACTTTGGATTTTTTATCATGAGATTCATTAAATATATCAGTGAACCTTTGTACCTAATTTCATCCAAATCGGAGCTGTACTTTGGTCAGGACAGATATCAAGATTTTTTGTTTAAAATGGCCACCATTTCGTTTTCGCCTGGCCGATATAGCTGAGATATTATTTACTCAATACACCTTTCCTGAAAATTTGGTGAAAATCGGAGCGAAATTGCAGCCTCTAGAGTGGTTCGTTATATTTCATACATAAATGTATATATATATATATATATATATATATATATATATATATATATATATATATATATATATATATCTATATGTGTATATATATAAATATATATGTATATATATATATATATATATATATATATATATATATATATATATATCTATATGTATGCATATATATATATATATATATATATATATATATATATATATATATATATATATATATATATATATATATATATGTATCTATATATACTATATATATATGTATATATATAGAACATATATATATATATATATATATATATATATATATATATATATATATATATATATATATATATAGATATATATATATATATATATATATATATATATATATATATATCTATATATAGTACATATATGTATATATATATATATATATATAGATATATATATATATATATATATATATATATATATATATATATATATATATATATATATATATATGTATAGATATATATGTACATATATATATATATATATATATATATATATATATATATATATATATATATATGTATATATATATATATATATATATATATATATATATATGTATATATATATATATGTATATATATGTATATATATATATATATATATATATATATATATATACACACATATATATATATATATATATATATATATATATATATATAAATATATATATATATATATATATATATATATATATATATATATATATATATATATATATATATATATATATATATATGTACATGCATATATATATTGTCGCGTGTTTTCGTTCGCGGCCAATAATTTTAATGTTCCGGGAAAGTGAAAACGCAATGTCTTTTAATTTGAGTTAAAAGAGTTTATTAAATAAAATGCACAATAATCAGTTAACACTTTCACTAATTTTAATTTTTACTATTACAAAATAATCTAACACTTGTCCATAAATTTCTTATCGCAATTGTCTTTTTAAATTACTTCGCTATTACGAAACACACTTCCCACACACAATCGCAGTTCTTATCGCGGTCGAATGAATGAATTCCCCATTCAGCTCGCCTTTATATAGGGTCTCTACCTATTCACCCATTTCTCGCACAATGGCGAATGTTCTACCGAGAGGTACCTGGTAGGTTCGAGCAAGTTCATGAATGGAGTGACGTCACTTGCAGATGTTGATCATGCTTGTTGGGTTCTCGTAAATTCATTCGTTGACGTTCTTAATGATGATGAAAACAATTGCAACAGTAGCTCGCAGAATTATTTGTACATGTAATTATTTGTACATGTAACACTGCCCCCACCTCAGTTCTTTTCGCCCCGAAAAGATGTGTCGCTATTTGTAGTCAATTCTCCCTGGGTGTAATATGGGGCAAGACGGTCCAGATGCACGATTTTCATTTTAGCTCTCGGCTTACGATGTTCTTGTATTCGGTATACGACGTCATTGATTCGCTTTGTAACTCGGTATGGTCCCTCCCAATTATGTTGCAACTTTAGAGACCTACCCTTTCGCCGTTGCGGGTTATGAAGCCACACCAAGTCATCTTGCTGGAAGCCAGTAGAATTAGCCTTTAGATCATACCTGGTCTTCATGCGGTCAGTAGCTGATTCGAGGTGTTTTCGCACTGTCCGATGTATCTGGTTCAACCGTTGTCTTAGATCACTTGCATACTCCGAGATCGTTTGGGGTTTCTCGGGGGTGTTCCGAACTTTATATCGGCTGGCAAACGAATAGTCTTTCCAAAAATGACTTTGGCTGGGGCTTGGCCCGTCGACGCATGTTCAGCGGCTCTATACGCCATCAAAAATAGTGGGATATGTCGGTCCCAGTCCCTTTGGTTCTCGTCAACCATCTTGGCCAGGTGTTTATTGAGCGTGCCGTTGAAACGTTCGACCATTCCATCGGATTGGAGATGCAGCGGTGTTGTCCTCGTTTTCCGTATTCCCAGCTGCTCGCACATTTCGCTAAAAACTAGTGACTCAAAGTTTCGGCCTTGATCCGAATGTAGTTCACAAGGCACGCCGTACCTGCTGACCCAATTTAACACTAGCTGTTCGGCTACCGTAGTTGCTTCCTGGTTGGGAATGGGGTAGACCCCGGGCCACTTGCTGAAATAATCAGCTACAACCAGCGTGTATCGATTTCCCCATTCAGATTCAGGAAAGGGTCCAGCGATGTCAACAGCAATCCTTTCGAATGGCACGCCTACGTTGCATCCTATAGGAGCTGCCATCCGCCGTTTCCCATTTCCGCTTGAGTACACCACCCTCCACCTGAAGGGAGTTCCATTGTGCCCAATAGCTTTTCAGGGTTGCGCCATGCGTTGAAACGTCCTTCCACTCAGGTCGCCCAGTCGTCTCCTTCCATACGAGCAATGGTCCGATGTCTTCATCGGCTAGCTGGGCATTTCGAATCTCCTCCGATGACCAACCTTCATCGAATTCGGCCGTTATCAGTCGCAGATCAACGGGCGGTTCCTTTTCCTCAATCCGTCGGTAATGCTTGCAGTTAGCTGGACATGGGTGACGAGATAGGGCGTCAGCATTTCCATGAACTCCGCCCTTTCGATGAACAATTTCGTAGTCGTATGACTGCAATCTTTCGATCCATCTCGCAACTTGTCCCTCGGGGTTTTTGAAGTTAAGTAGCCATCTCAATGATGCATGGTCCGTTCGAAGAACAAATTTCTGGCCATATAGGTACTTGTGGAACTGCTTGGTGGCCTCTATTATAGCCAATAGCTCCTTCCTGGTCACACAGTAGTTCCTCTCACTTTTTGAAAGAACTCGACTGTAATACGAGAGGACTCTTTCTTCGCCATTGATCTGCTGGGAGAGTACAGCTCCAATACCGCCGTTGCTTGCATCGGTGTCAACCACAAACATTTTTCCGGGTTTCGGATACGTCAGTACGGGTGATTCACATTTTGGCAAAGTCTTTGACGAATCTTCGATAGTAGGTTGCCAGGCCCAGGAAACTTCGTAGTTGGCGCTTGTTGTTTGGTATTGGCCAGCTTTTCACGGCTTCAATTTTCTCAGGGTCTGTTTTGACCCCTTCAGCTGATACGACATGTCCCAGGTATTTTACTTCAGCTGCGAAAAGGGTACAATTGTCGGGACTAAGTTTCAAATTTGCCAGTCGCAGTCGGGAGAAGACCTCTTCTAAGTTCCGCACATGCTCTTCGAACGTTCTCCCGATGACGATGATGTCATCTAGGTACACCAAGCAGGTTTTCCAGGTTAGACCACGTAGCACGTATTCCATCAAGCGTTCGAAAGTGGCTGGAGCATTGCAAAGCCCAAACGGCATCACCACAAATTGCCACAATCCGGTCCCAACTGAAAATGCGGTCTTCTCTCGGTCCTTCTTGTCGATTTCTACCTGCCAGTAGCCACTCTTGAGATCGAGTGTAGAAAACCATTTTGCGTCGGCTAAAGTGTCCATGATGTCATCGATGCGTGGGAGCGGGTAACTATCTTTCTTAGTGACGTCGTTAAGCTGCCTATAGTCGACACAAAAGCGAGTGCTACCATCCTTTTTCTTTACTAGAACTACAGGCGCGGCCCATGGACTTACAGAAGGTTCGATAATGCCTTGTTTTTCCATGTCCGAGATCAGCGCGCTCACTTCTCCTTGTTTGGCTATAGGGAGACGTCTTGGTGCTTGTCGAATCGGCTTGGCTCCCTGTGTGTCTATGACGTGAGTTACCAAACTCGTTCGGCCTTGGTCATCCGGGCTTGTTGAGAAGATGTCACTGTACTTGGTGACCAGATTAGAGGCTCGTTTGAATAGCTGCACCGGCAATTTAACTTGCTTCAATATTGCAGACGTGGATTCCCGGGCTTTGTCTGTGTCTTGCCTCCTTTTCCAATGATGGTTGTGAGTAGCTTCCAAAGAGGTGATGGTGGAAACAGGCTGGCAGCTGCCGATGACTTCTCCCGCTTTGATGCTCGTGGTTGAGTCTGCGGTGTTAAGGACTCTAACCGGCACATATCCGTTCCTTAAAGATTTTACAAGGCTTCGTCCTACAATCAAACTGCGCAATGCGGATGTCTTCGTTGGCTCTATCAGATAAGATCAGTGGTCTCCAGAATCACCATCAAGCTTGGCCCATACAATGCTTTCGGAAGAATTCGGTACATCAGTGTCAGTACATACCACTACATTCATCTTGGGGATTTGGGCGCTGGGATCCTCCATCAGTACTTCGACATTCTGCCATTTCAAGACACGTTTTCCCAAGTCCAACGTGATTCCATGTGGTCGCAGAAAATCCATTCCGAGAATGCAGTCATCCATAATGTTCGCGACCAGAAAATTATGTCGGAACACAAGGTCTCCCAACTGTATCTGGAGGTTGACCTCTCCATGAACAGGTGCAGTTTCTCCCGTAGCTGTCCGTAGTGAGAAAATTCTGCCCTTGTGAAGTTGTTGCTGTCTAACTAGGTCTGGTCGGATAATCGATCGGGTTGCACCAGTGTCGATTGTTATGGTGCAGTGTTCTCCGTCAATTTGACCCGGAAGGCATAAGTCCGCTTCTCCACGATGTAGTCTTGACACGGTGATGGTGGTGCTGGGGACGTCGATCCTCCTAGCCAACCTCTGCCCCACGAAGTTGGCTCTTACATGTTTCCCGACCCCTCTGTTTGAAGGGCTTCCATTCTGGGCTCCTGACTCGGTCTGGATCTCCTCCTAGCTGCACACCCTGGACAATAGCTCGGTTTTCTTCGCTTTTTGCAGTCTCTTTGCAAGTGCCCCTTCTCTCCGCAATTCCAGCATCTAGGCGCACCATTTACATGCGGGTCTCGCTCAATTTCCACGCGTTCACACCTGCACTCGTCTGTCGCTACTTCACGAACCCGGGCAGTGGTACGAGTCACATTTTTCGCTGCCTCAAAGTTCAGACTGTAAGCCAATGCATCCTTAACCGTTTGCTTTTGAGCTAAACGCACGGCTTGTTGCAATTCCGGGTCCTTTAGTGCGCTGATGAATGCCTCTGTCGCTGCATCATCTCGATGTTCTGGGTCGTAGGCTGGGTAAGCCAAAAGTGCTAGTCACTCAATGTCTTGGGCTAACTGCTGTAGGGTCTCACCAGACTTCTGCACCCGATGCCTTAGTTGTGACCGATAAATCTGCTTTAGATGATCGTCTCCATAACGCATGTCGAGCGCATTCATTATAGCATTCGGGTTTGAGTGCAATTCATCGGGGATGGTCTGCAAAAGCTCGGCAGCTGGGCCTCTTAGAGCAAGAATCAATGCAGTTGCTCGTTCCTGGTCATTCCAGTGATTTGCCCTTGCGGCAGCTTCAAACTGGGTCTTGTAAATACTCCAGACCGTTTGCCCATCGAATATTGGTGCTTGGACATTTCTGGATGTGCTTTGCGCTGCGGTTATAAGCGAGGCTGGTGAAGAGGTTACTACTGCCTTTGCTGCTTCCAATTCCTTTTTCATGTTTCCCATCTCATGGTTGATTCTCTCCTCTACCTGGCTGATATCATGGTTTATTCTCTCCTCGACCTGGCTGATCTCATGGTTAATTCTCTCCTTGACCTGGTAAGCCTTTTCCTCGACCTGGTCAACCTTTTCCTCGACGCCTTTAATTTGTTTGTTCAGATGACCGAGCTCCGCTTTTATTTCGGTTGACTGTTTCTCCAGCTTCTGTGTGATGTCTGCCTTGATTTCGATCGCTTGTTGGTCCAGCTTCGCTGATTGTTCGTTTAGCTTCGTTGATTGTTCGCTTAGCTTCGCTGATTGTTCATCTAGCTTCGCAGTCAGACTCGATGACATCAGCATTAACATTTGCATTAGCGCATTTTCTGGCTCCTTCGATATTGGTGTTTCTACTTCTCCACCTTCTGCGCCTTTTTCCGCATCTGAGAACTCACCCGAATCCAGATTCACGCCTTCCGACTCGATCGCGTCACGCAAGCGTGCAATCAGTGTGGCCTTTGTACCTTGCGTAGCCAGGTTTCGCTGTTCCAACTCTTCCTTAAGCTCCGACATGGTCAATTCATTAATTTTTAAGTTTAAGCTTCGTGGCATTTTTAATGTTTCTTTAAATTTTACTATTGTGCACTATAAAAATGTTCATATTTTCACTTTCAAAATTTTTCTTTCGCACTTCTTGACACCACTGTCGCGTGTTTTCGTTCGCGGCCAATAATTTTAATGTTCCGGGAAAGTGAAAACGCAATGTCTTTTAATTTAATTTAAAAGAGTTTATTAAATAAAATGCACAATAATCAGTTAACACTTTCACTGATTTTAATTTTTACTATTACAAAATAATCTAACACTTGTCCATAAATTTCTTATCGCAATTGTCTTTTTAAATTACTTCGCTATTACGAAACACACTTCCCACACACAATCGCAGTTCTTATCGCGGTCGAATGAATGAATTCCCCATTCATTCAGCTCGCCTTTATATAGGGTCTCTACCTATTCACCCATTTCTCGCACAATGGCGAATGTTCTACCGAGAGGTACCTGGTAGGTTCGAGCAAGTTCATGAATGGAGTGACGTCACTTGCAGATGTTGATCATGCTTGTTGGGTTCTCGTAAATTAATTTGTTGACGTTCTTAATGATGATGAAAACAATTGCAACAGTAGCTCGCAGAATTATTTGTACATGTAATTATTTGTACATGTAACAATATAGATATATAGATATGATTGCCAATTTGACTCCGGAGTGAAATGATGTATCCATGTTTCATCCATGGTCATGTATCGACGCAGGAAATCCTTTTAATTGCCAGTAAATAGCGATAAACAGCTCTCTGAATCGTCGAGTCGTTGCTGTTTTTGTTCCACTGAGAGCAATCGTGGCACCCACTTGGAAAAAACCTTTTTCATGCTCAATTTTTCATGAAGGATTGTAAATACGCTTCCAGAAGATATATGTGTCATTTCTGCAATCTCACGGACCTTCACTTTGCGATTTTTCATTACAATTTTTAGCACTTCACTCACATTTTCCTGTGTAACGGCTTCCAATGGCCTACCCGAACGTTCCGCATCGTTTGTGTCCGTACGACCACGTTTAAACTCAGCATATCAACAATAAATCGTTGGTTTCGAGGAAGAGGAGTCCGGGTAATATTTTTCAAGCCATTGCTGTGCTTCTACGGTGTTTTTATCCATTAATAAACAATGTTTTATCAACACGCGAAACTCCCTTTTTTCCATTTTTCAAACAAATCACAAAGTGACTTTACTCTATCTTCGATAACTCTGCTGTCTATGATCCGATCGACGTGAAACTTTTACACGTTTCATGTAAAGGTTTGCATGGAAACGTGGCCAGTTTGGTACTACTAGCACCATCTCTGGGTTAGGTTCAGGACTTATTGAACGATGTGATATACATATACGTACATATGTATGTATGAATATTTATAAGGTTATAAGGGTTGATATATACATATATGTCGATGTATATACTCGTATATATATATATATATATATATATATATATATATATATATATATATATATATATATCTTTATATATATATATATATATATATATATATATATTTATATATAATTATACATATATATATATATATATATATATATATATATATATATATATATATATATATATATATATATATATGTATATATATATATATATATATATATATATGTATATATATATATATATACATATATATAGATATATATATATATATATATATATATATATATATATATATATATATATATATATATATATATATATATATATATGTATATATATATATATATATATATATCTATATATATAAAGTAATTTTTGCAATATGCATGAAGTCGAATTGACGTCTGCCTCTATTCAACAACTGAGAGACAGCTTCAATCCACTAAAAAGTCAGTTCACAATGAGTAACCATAGGTAAACCAGTTGAAATTAAAAAGCAGATGGGCGCGATATTTCCAGAATCTATTTACAGTATCTGCAACAACTGCTGAACCTGCGAATACTTCAGAAGCAGAACAAGAGGCCTCAGTTCCACCACTAGCCAGAGACAAAGAACAAGCTGCCAGATAAAAATAGGCTACTGGAATAGACGGAATACCGGCAAAATTTCTCCAGAGAGGGACTCCCATCTAGGTAACAATCTCCATGGATTAATACGCAAAGTACGGTCAGAGGAGTAGTTACCAGAGGACTGGCGAGAAAGTATATCCCCTATACATAAAAAGGGGGATAAGTTAAGGAGTGGGAATTATCGAGGCATCGCTTTTTTGCGTGCGTCTTATAAAGTGCATTCCAAAATCGTAGTAAGAAAATTAAAATTATAGGAGAGTATAAGGGATGATCTAAAGTGGACGGTACAATTGATCAAATATTCTCAGTTAGAAGGTTCCCGAAAAGTGCTGGGTGTATAACATCGATGTGCAGCAACGCTTTGTAGAATTCAAGCAAGCATATGGCCGTGTCAACAGAAACTCGTTCCGCATAACAATGTCTACATGGTCAAAATCACGATGCTAAACACAACATCCCAGGTCAAGGTTAACGGCGAACTATCGGATGCCATCATTATGGCTTAAACCAAGGTGGTGGGCTTGCTCATCACGCTGGAACGTGTCATCATGAAGACATCAACTAGAAAGTCTGGTACACTAACATCCAACTTCGCACGATTGATAGTACATACTGATGACGTCAATAATATACGGGATCATCAATTTCAGATACCAAAGGAGCATTTCTGAGCTTGGAATTTGAAGCAATAAAATTGGCCTATGAGTTAATGAAAAAACTGAATTCTTGACTCAAACCAGAAAGAACACTCCCATCCAACAAAATAAGACTGTAAGAGACTTTAAGTTTGAAAGTGCGAATAAATTCATTTATTTTGGCGCCAGAGCTGTGTACAAGCAGAATTACCTTCGTATTTAAAAATCACTAGTCAAATCTGTGCTGATATATGGAAGTGAAACATGGACCCCGTCGAGTGAATCCAAAAAAGCAATAGACGTATTTGAACGCAACGTGCTACAAAAATCAACGGCTCATAGAAACGAGGAATAGTGTGGAGACTGCGTTACAACGATGAGTTGTGTGATTCTTTTGATAAACCACTTGTTTCTGATGGGATAAGTTTAAGCAAATCGCAAAGGGCGGGCCATGTATACAGAAAGAATAGAAGAAAACCGGCTATCCAAAAGAATATTAAACGGTAGAGGACCAGCTAAATGTCTAGGCCGATGGGAAGACACAATAGAAGCTGACAGTAGGTCTTTGTTGGAGAGCCGGGTGATTAGAGGAGATTAATCCTGTACGTCAAGGCCCAACTTGGATTGCCGCACCATGGACTATAATGACTCTCCGCAATAGGTAAGTTCTTCTAGATAAACACACTTAAAAATGCTGACGTTGACGTGTTGGTAATCAGCTGAGGTTTGATTAGCTGTGAATACGGCAATTATAAAACGAAGGCGACGGTTTAGATGAGCCGCCAAACGAGAGTCACAATGTAAGTTAAAAAGAACTCCTCATAGAGGAAGAAGCTCTCGCACAAACACTTTCTAGTTCGACTTTGAAAGAAGGCCGATATACGAGAGGAAGACAACAAAAGAAATCATTGATCATCACATAAACAGAAATTTGCTTGTCAAGTTTGGAGAAACTCTTCGGGGATCAAATTGATTCTGGACTCAATATAAATCAATTTAAAATGGAAGAGTCAATAGTTAGAAATGACTTACTGTTCAAACAACAATCTCAGAAATATTGTGTTACTTTGCGTCAAATAGTGATTTTCTTCTGAAAGGAAACAATATTCAATAAAAGACGCTTTTTCATTAATTAGTTAAGAAATAATAACTCTATAATGCTGATGAAATAGTACGCGGATGCCACAATTGTCTTTTAATATTCAAAGCAAATGCGAACAATGACAGGAAATGATAAACCATTTAACCTTTCGGCAAATTCATCAACCATACTCGTAGTTTAATAAAATTCATGGAATAAGAAGTATTGTATATCTACCGACTTGATTTTCTCCGAAATGTCTTTGGACGTCGCAATATTTCTTGGAGGAAACACACAATGTCTTTCGCTTTTACCTTTTGCATAAACTTCTTTTCAAGAAAGATGCCTCAAAACATTTCTGGAATATTTTAGCTCTATGAAGTTCCTAGAGTCTCTTTCACAAGCTTATTATGCTCTGATTTATGATATTCTGCTTTTATTAGGCCCATTCCTGCTTACCTTGGTCTCCGTATTGTATCGTCAAGTGGAAGCTTCCTTCATAAAGGAATTATCAACATCAATAAAGCTCTATGAATAGAATACACGAACATGAAAGGAAAAATCCTCCGTCGCCTTATTGTTAGTGTATCCAAATTTTTGTCAAGTACAAGGTCTCCCCTATAGTGATTTAGTGCTCCCCATGCAATCCACGAATGAGTACTTTATTTGGATACCTAAGTGTATGCATGTGTTTACGCTACTGGTACGTGTCAGTATCTCATCAGATTTTCCTTCATCGTCTTCATTTAAGCACACTTTCATTGAAATGTTACGCTTCGAGCGTTTGTAAAGTGCAAAACTTAAAAGTATTAGCGTTCGAGAGTGCACGCCATGCAGCGACCGAAAATGAACATTTCTATTTAATTTATGATTTCTTGACGTTTCGTGAATATTTAAACAGCCAAGCCATGCTGCTTCGACGGCTTTAATGTTAAAGAAAAAATGTTCAGACGTACTGTAGAATATTAGATTTTTATAATTCATATAAACTTCACCTTGACAGTACGCTTTCAGGCTGTTGTAGATGCAAATCAAAAGGTAATGACATTCATTTCAGCGAGTTGACTATCACTCACTTTGGAGGCTGCTTCTGAGTTCCAGGTGTAATAGTTAAATTTAGAGTGCCTCCATTGAAATTTGATTGAAGTGGTCAAACATATCTTTATCTAATAAACATCGTGCGTAATCGCCATGGTGAATCACTCATAATGAGTAAGTTTTTCACCGTGCTGGAGGCAAATCATTGTTTTTATTCCTATAGTTGGCAAAGAATTGCATCTAGTCAGGGTGAGAACCTTTTGTTGGAATTCTATTTAATTTGGTCTTTGTATTGATGGGAATAAATTAAGAAACAAGAGGTGTCGCGAAACTTAATACACATGAAAACAATGTTTTGAATGGGAGGTCAAAATTCAGCAATAATGACAAAGAGTAGGTGGAATTACTTCATAGAGGCATTATGAATTTAGCTAAGGTGTAAACATACGTTCATTCAACATTGAATTGCGGGCAAACAATAGATATTTCATTCGGATTAGTTGAGGCCTTTCAAACATCATTCATTGTTTACATTCAATGGAAAGACGATTCGATCGTTTCAGGAAATTCAGTTTCACCTGTTTACGCTTTTTACTGCATCTTTATTATGTATATTTATGTATGGTAGGAAGTGATAAAATTAGGTACTGGGCTCCGCGATGTGTGATGATCATTTGAAGGAAGGCTTCCCAGCAAATCCTATGATTCGTTAACGGATCCTTAATGACTCATTTTTCAAGAACGTTTCTATCGTTAACGATTTCGTAAATGGTTCGTTAGAGGATCTTTTAGTGGTCGTATGGTAATAATAAGGAAATGAGCCGAATATCTACGAACGATTAACAACCATTTATTAATTAATATAATTATAATGATTTGCCAGAAAAAGTATCCGTACATGCAAGATTACATAGTTATCGTTGATTAAAAAGGATATGTCCACTTAATTTGAATGCTTTCTTTCATAATATCATCAAATCTACACTTTTGCATCACACGCAGTATGTTTAATAATACTTACTATTTAAAAAGACTTGAAACTCAAACAAAATCAAATTATGGCAACACAATAGACCAGATTACGCGATGATATATGCAGATGCATATTATGACATATGCAGATGCATTATTATTTTTAGGTCCGATAATAGTTCTACTGTAGTGCCTTCGCTTCCACAGTCTCGGCGTAAACAAAGAATTATACCAAGAGATGGATGCACATGCAGAGTGTGGACACGTCGTTTCAGGCATTATAGACGCGTTCTCCTTTTGATCGTCCTTCGTTCCTTGGCAACGCTTGGGTTCTTTGCAGTGAGCATCGAGGGAAAAGAGAGCTGCGATACATGCGTCGCAGCATGTAGTAGTTTATTGCACGAGCAGCAAGACGCACCTTTCATTCTACATTCATCCTAGCCTAATTTCTATCTTGTGAAATGTAAATTGTAGTTTCTGTTCGCAAATAAATTTATTAGTGTTAATGAAGTGCCATTACATTTCCCTAAAGTGATGACCTCGTATTAAAAATAAAAGAACAACGGAGAAGCAAAATATTGTGAACTCATTTGGCAGTGTGAATTGTACTCAGTGCTTATGTCAAAAGGTAATTCGAAAAACACTCGTAATTGCAGTTAAGTAAATAGTCAGCAAGTTCCAAAATGAGTATGGAGAACTACGCCGAGCAGATCGTAGCCGAGAAATGAGATCATTTGGCTCCGGAGCCCGCCAGGTAGCAACAGATAAATGTCGTGAGTAGCTGCAAATTGCCGTCATTTTGGCGGTCGAGTCTAGAACTATGGTTTTATCAGATTGAGTTACAGTTTCGTGTACACAGAATAGCTTCGGACTCAACAAAGTATCACCTCGCGCAGCTCCATAAGCTCTTGACTTGAGTACAGCTCGGGTATAAAAGGCCTTCGCAATTACTGCGCCACATGCGGACACTTGCCGGCACACGTGTTGGAGAGAACGTCTTACGAGTTAAGTGGTTAGACTATTTACCACAGCAGACGTGCCGCATACTTCTTCTTCTAAAAAGCCAGGCACTCGCTGCTGTATCATGTCATGGTGACTTCTCAATTTCGAATTTCAACGCCTTCATCCAGGTATGCATCTCCGCAGCCTTCGCCTGATCTGCTAGCGTGGGAGCTATCCGCGATGCGACAGGCCATTGCCCAACTCACGAACATCACTCGCGAGCTCCAACTAAACACGAGTATTATGCAGCGGTCGTAAACCTCAGGCCCGCTCCTCTACACCAGGCCCCAACGAAAGAACGGGCTACTGTTGGTATCACACGCGCGCAATATTGCAGGTAGCCTTATTCCTTCTCCGCTCAGGCTGACTGAAGAAGCCGGCGATACTTTTGGCGGCCGTCACCAGCAACTCTTCAAAAAACCGCCTTTACGTCTTGGATCGCAATTCCTCGACCTGATTTCTCGTCGACTCAGGATCTGAACTCTCTATCATTCCCAACAAATTGATCAAGAAACCGCTTCAAAAACAGAGTTAGACTCTTACTGCAGCCAACGGAACACCTATTGCAGCCTTCGGAGTGAGAAAGCTCAGTTTAAACCTTGGTTTACCTCACCTTCTTCAGCGGAGCTTTATCATCGCAAACGTGCAGCCACTTTGAAACACCACGGACTTCTCATAGATCTCCGAAGTCACTGCTTACTAGATGGTTGCCCCAGCCTTTCAGCACTTTGGTGAATTGGTCCAGTTCCGGAAGTGCACTCGATTATTATTGCTGCACCCAAAATAATGCCTAACGGATCTCTAAAAGAGGTCTATGCAAAGCTTATCGACGATTTCGCTACAAGCTCTGCTCGCGCTGGAGCGATGGAGCACGTTCCTGTTCTTCCTGTTCAGTACCACATCGTTACTAGTGGCCTGCCAGTATTCGGCCGATTATGTTGACTCACAGGTGAACGATTGGCGCAGCTAAAAGGGAATTCATTAAATTGTTAGAGCGAAAAATCATCCGTCCCTAAGCGAGTCAGTAAGCCAGTCCTCTTTACATGGTGCCGAAGGACAATGGTGGTTGGCGAGCTACCGGTGAATATTGCCAGCTTAACGCAATCACCCGCCCCGACCGTTACCCACTTCCAGCAATAGAGGACTTGCTTCAGGATGTTCAAGGCGAAGGGTTTACAGTCATCGAGATTCACAAAGCCTTTTAACAGATGCCGATGGCACCGAAAGCATTGAAAAGACAGCAGTCACGACGCCTTTTGGATTGCTTGAGTTATTGGGCATATCACTCGGTCTGAAGAATGTGACTCAAACCATGCAGAGTACAATATTAATCATGTCCTCAGAAATCTACCATTCGTGTGTAAATATCAGTATGATCTTTTCGTCAGCTTAGACAGCCACGAAGAGCATCAGTCGCACCTCGCTAAAATTTTCTCGATTTTAAACGAAGCACGCCTCCAAATTAACTGGACTAAATTTCAGATCGCCCAGCCGCAGGTAACATTTTCCTGCTATCACGTGTCGAAAGAAGGTTTTCGCCCACCTCTACCAAAGACCCAGGTCTTCATAGACTTTCCAAGACCCGAGGACACTGCGCAGCTCAGACGTTTCGTGGATATGCTGAACTTTAACTAGCGCTGCATTCCACAAGCAGCTACGTTGCAAGCTCCTCTCACCGACTTACTTAAAGGAATCATGAAAAAGAAAACTAAGCTTGCCTGGTCCAAGCAGGCCAACGATTCTTTCATGCGCTGAAAACAGGCTATAGCTTTTGCAACAGCCTCAGCTTTTCTCTCACCCACTCAGCGGCTCGCTTTACGAACGTATGCATCCAACACCACCATAGGTGCAGTTTTGGGATCAGCAGCTAACTGATGGTACCTACGTCCCACTAGGATTCTTCTCGAGAAAGCTCTCAGATGGGGGGCAGAAATATTCGACCTGCGATCGGGAGCTTCTAGCCATATTCGCTGCAATCAGGCATTTCCAGAGCATTCTCGAAGGCAGGCAGTTCACCACCTATACAGATTTCGGCCGCTCACTTATGCACTCAAGCAACGATCAGAAAAATCACTGCCTCGGCAGGCTCGGCAATTAGATTTTAAATAGCAGTTTAATACCCAGCTGGAATACACACCTGGGGAAGATAACGCTCTCAAATATTTTTGGCCAAGCCTTCATAGAGACATATTTTGGTGGGCCAAGCAGTGGGTCCCCTGCCAAAAGTCACAAGTTCATCGCCACAACAGAGCGGAGCTAGAAAATTTTCAGCACCGGATCTAAGATTTGACCACGTCCATTTGGACCTTATCAGAGTGCCACTTGCTGAAAATTTTGAATTATAGACCGCTACGCCCATTGGCCGCAGGCAATATCAGTACGTGACATGACAGCCGTAACCATCGCCATGCTCTCGTTGACAATCGGATATCCTGCTTTGGAACGCCGCCGCTCAAAATTACGACCGATCAGGGCACACAATTCGAGGCTGAGCTTAACCGTGAACTATCTTGCCTCCTAGGAGCTCATCAAATTCATACGACCTCTTACCACCCCAAATTGAATGGCACGCACTGCACACGCTATTGCAGAGTGCGGACACGTTGTTTCGGGCATTATAGACGCGCTTTCCTTTTGATCGTCATTCGTTCCTTGGCGACGCTTGGAGAGCTGCGATACATGCGTCGCAGCATGTAGTAGTTTGTTGCACAAGCAGCAAGACGCGCCTTTAATTTTAGTTTCTGTTCGCGAATAAATTTATTAGTGTTAATGAAGTTCTATTTCATTTCCCTAAACTACTTTAAGTTGTGATACGTTTAAAAGCGAGTGCAGTTTTTTAAATTTTTTGTGCACTAGAATACATGATGGCGCCCAAAATTAGTGAAATCAGTGCTGAGGAGAGAAAAATTATGCTGAAACTTAAGAGTGAAGGGAAAACTTACCGCGAAATTTGTCAAATAGTAGGCAGAACTCACTTCTCTGTCCAGTATGAGATGAAAACATTTAATACAACGGGTTCGATTATGTCAAAGCTTCGTTGTGGTCGACCCTCCATACTGACTGAACGCGAAAAAAGATACGTTTTGCTGGCAGTCAAACAGAATTCTCGAGTAATTGCTTCCCAAATTGTTACGAAAAAGGGGAAAGTCTGAAAAGTATTGAGCCTTTTTGTCGTTAGATGGTGTTCGTTGCATGTATCGGGCAATACTAATCAGATTGAGTCAAACTGACATGCGTTTGGAAGATGACATTCCAGTTTACAATTTTCATATGGACAGTTTCGTATTTCGTCATTCGTGTCAAAAGTTGTATTCATTTGAAAATGAGTGAAATTTCTGAAAAAATTCGTTGTATTTTACAATATCACTACGATCAAGGTGAAAATGCATCGCAGGCTCGTGAAAAAATTTGTGGCGTCTGCGGTCAAGATGCTTTATCAAAAGCTACAACCAAAAGATGGTTCGCTCGCTTTTGTTCTGGAAATTTTGACCAATCACTGAAAAAGTCAATGAAATCTTTAAATAACTGTAGAAGACTGACACATAAGCAGTGATGACATTGCTAAGGAACTGAATATTCACCACCAAACAGTTTTGAACCATTTGCGTAAGGCTGGATACATAAAGTAGCTCAATGTTTGGGTGCCACATGAATTAACACAAAATATTTGATTGACCGAATTTCCATTTGCGAAATGCTAATGGAACGCAACGAAATCGAGCCATTTTTCAAGCAATTCATTACGGGTGATGAAAAATGGGTAAGATACGAGAATGTCGCTCGTAAAAGATCATAGTTAAAAAATAAAGGTGAATCACACACGGCTTCAAAGCCAGGATTGACACCAATAAGGTTATGCTGTGTTTATGGTGGGATTGGAAGGGAACTGTTTATCGTGAGGCACTAAAACCTGGCCAAACACTCATTTTGGCTCTGTACTGTCAGCAATTAATCAGATTGCAACAAGCAATTCAAAAAAACCGGCCGGAATTGATCAATAGAAAGGGCGTTGTCTTCCATCATGACAATGCCAGACCACACACACCTTTGATGACCCCTTAAAAATTGACAGACTTGGCTGAAGAGTTTTGATACATTCACCATATAGTCCAGACCTTGCACCATCAGACTACCATTATTTCGGCGTCTGAAAAATTTCTTTAATGAAAAGAAATTCACTTCAAAAAGGACTGTGAAAATCACTTGGCCAAGTTTTTCGCCGATAAATCACCGAAGTTCTATACAGATGGAATATTGGCTCTACCCAAAAAATGACAAAAGGTCATAGATAATAATAGACAATATGTACTTAAATAAAATCCATTTTAAATAAAAGAAATATTCAATCGAAAACGACCAAAAAGGCTCAATACTTTTTAGATTAACCAATATAAAAGAGTCTTTTGACAAGGTTCTCCATGAAGATACCATACAAAAAATACTAAAGAGAGATGGATATCCCTCACGCATAGCACGTAAGAGGTCATACATTCTGGAACTGAATAGAAAGAAACGTGTGGATTTTGGAAAAAATATGTAAACAAGCCACCAGAATTTTAGGAACAGGTCCTATTCTCAGACGAAAGCAAATTTTGCATATTTGGCATCAAACGATGAAAGTTAGTTTGGTGGAAGAGCAGTGCTGCCCTCGAAAAAGAAAATATCGTACCAACTGTGAAACATGGTGGAGCTGGTGTGATGGCCTGGGGGTATATGAAGGCAGAAGGAGTTGGCCAACTTGTGCTTATAGAATTTACTATGAATCAATATGGTTACCTTAATATTTTGAAGACAAATTTGAAGCAAAGCGTTCAGCAGTTGAGGCTTGGTGACGATTTCTGGTTCCAGCAAGATAATGATCCCAAGCTCTATAACACAAAACATGAACTGTGTATGCCGCCCCATCCCCAGACCTTAATCCCATTGAGCATTTGTGGGACTTGTTGGAGCGCAAGATCAGTCAGCATAGCATAACCTCGGAGGAAATGCAGAAAAACGTCATCGTCCATGAATGGAGCAAAATTTTCAGGCAGGATACAGTCAAATTGGTTCACTCCATGCCAAATCGACTTAAAGAGGTCCTTAAGAGAAAAGGTTATCCAACAAGTTTTTAAGCCCTGATATGTAATAAAATATTTGAATATTTCAAATTAATATTGTCATGTACGGATACTTTTTCTGGTTCATTTGTGAGGTTTTTACGTTTTTATTGTATAAAATCCAGTTTTTGAAGGAATACCACAGGAAAAATTTATAGAAAAGGTAGTTTCATTACTGAACAAAATTTTACTTTTTCTGGCTAGTGTAAGTGCTGATAACGCCACGGCTGTGAACACTGCCATATTTGCCTTACGAGGCTGAGGTCACTACACTACTCATTTCTGAATGATAGACTTGTTTGTCTGCGCTAAACTTTTTTATTAATCATTCGACCCTTTTCACATCAATTTAATGTATTGTAAATCTGTACGATATTATGCTCCACACTGAGCTTTTTGCATCTTGCGGGGATCGCCCCCGTTTTTCGGATAACCTCGAAAGATTCAAATTACTTATGAAAATGGTTTGTGTGCAGGGGCTTTTCCAAGAAGGGACTATGGGGGCTATAGCCCCCCCCCCCCTCAGGGAAAAAATAAATATAAGATAGTTACATACACACAAAAATCACGTGTACAATATTACTGCAGTTTGCTTCCTTAAAATAGAAGAAGGTTTTTATTTAACATCGAAGACTATATAATCAAACCAGCTACGCAAATATCTTCTCCTCCAGTAACTCAAGCGTGCCATCCAGCTGACCGTCATATCCGCAGGACAAATGGAAATAAAAGACGAAACTGTTTACCTTCTGTTCTTCTTCTGTGGTCGTATCGTCACGCTGTGTGGATCGTCACAATAAAGAAAACTAGTTGAGTAAGTACAGGAGGGCTACTAACAGAAGGTAGTAGCACTCTTCGAAACAAGTTTTTTAGGGTTTTGTAAAATAATTTTACAAAACCCTACTAAAATCGCGTCCTGTCTGTCCGTCTGTCCGTCTGTCTGTCCGTCCGTCCGTGTGTCACAGCAGTTTTTCTCGGAAACTACTTCAGCTAGAAACATCAAATTTTGTATGTCGGTGTAAAGTGGTGTTCTCTTTAAAGTTCAGCTACAAAAAAATTTTATAAGGTATTTAAGGGGGGTCTCCCCGTATAGGGGAGTGACCCCCGGAAAAAAAATTTCATTGAAAGTAGCCGATATGGGTATCAAACGAAAGGTCTTGAAGAGAACTTTTCAAAACAGGTCTTAGTTTGGCAAAGTTTGCTTCGAGGGGCGCACAGGGAGGGGAAATACACGAAAAATTTGTGTCCCCCCCCCCTTGCGATTGGACGCCTGTGATCCGAAAAATCTGAAAAAAATCAGGAATGTAGTCTTTGGTAAGTACAACAATAACAAATACGTGAGAAGTCGCAGTTCACTCAACTTTGTTAGTAATAGTATGATATATCGATTTTATATTTTCTTGAATAAAATCTTAACGGTACCCTTAAATTCTATGAAATTCAGTACACAGATGACTATATATAAGGTTAATCTATCCTGAAAGTTTCATAAAGATTGAATCATATTTTGCGAAGTTATAGCCGTTTGAATTTTCCTGTATTACTATGGAACAATATGCGCTGCATTTATTACTATGGCAACATATGGCTATGGAACAACATGCGCTTTTTACCGACTCAGACACTACAGTTTTGCTAGGATTTGCATGAAAATTTCAGGAATGATAGGTGTCATGTAGATCTTTGAGAATCGGTTCAGCTAGTGGTATCAGTAATCGTAAAACAAAATAGTGGCTGTTTAAATGCGCAGATTGGATCATTTTGAGTTATTTTTCCCAACTTCAACGTATAAGGTGCATGCTTTGAACACTTGATTCAACTTAATGAATGACTGAAGATGAGTACCTACAATTAATGCTCATAAGTGAAACGAGTCAAGGGGGCGGGAGAGAGCTCCTACCAAAAGGGCTTTGTAACCATTCTAGGATTCGAAAAAATTGGCCATGAATCGATGACAACAGTACAGGAGAATAGCCCCTGAAAAAAAATTCATCAAACGTAGCCGATATGAGTATGAGATGAACGTTTTCATAGGAGCATTTCAAAACAGTTCTTTAACTGTCAGTTTTTACTTCGGTGGGGGCACAGGGGGGAAATACATGAAAAATGGGTTTCCTCCCTCGCGAATGGACATCTGAAATAATTATCAAGGGAGATATTAATGAGTATAACAATAACAAAAACCTCAGAAGTCGAAATTCGTTCAACTTTTTCAATAATAGTATGATCCTCGTATTTCATATTTTCTCCAATAAAATCGTCTTTGACATGTATCTTGATTTGATTCGATCTGGTGACTGCATTTTGTAAATTGAATACAAAACCCTTCTGACATGAGCGTAGGTCTGTTTACCCAACTTGTTACTTTAGTGAATTGTAGACTTGAATTATTCATCCAATACTTGGGTGAGGAGGAGATCTTATATTTATCGAAATAATTGCTAAATTTCAAGAAGTTTAACGGTACGGTTTCGCTTTTATGGGCGAAAATGTAAAATTTAAAATGTAATTTCCCTTGTAATCATTAAGACCTGCCTTCATAACTTTTTCAGATTTTTCGGCTCTAAGGTGTCCAATTGCCAGGGGGGACACCAAATATTGGTACATTATGCCTCTCCCTGGACCCCCGGATGCACATAAGAAATTTTCAGATTCTGAAAAGAACTTTTCAGATTCTGAAATTTTTTAATTTTTTAATCGATTCGTGTGAAAAAGCAAATTTCACAAAAAATGTCACATGGAAGGTCTTCAAGTCACAACGATGATATCGTACATCAGTATTCTTATATTATTATAATTAGTTATTAACAAATCACACAAATTCATTGTTTTGTTTTAGGATGGAGAACCTAACCAGAAGAAACTAGCCGATGATTCTGTTGCCCAACCAGATTCTTGGTCCGCCAGCAACTTCAATGACCAAGTAGGTATGAACAGTAAGAACGTAGACGGACAAACTTGCAGTAAAATGGGCATATCTTTCCACAAAAATGAGAAGTCGTCCAATTTAGGGAAAACACATGTTTTGGACAAATTGTGGACTGCACCTTACAAGTATACGTTTCGAACGACAATTATGGGAAACAAGGTAGAACGATTTTATTTTCTTATTTACAAAAGTACATATAGTTAGTATATTCTGAAAAGGAGAGCAGTTTGTATTTCACTTATTGTGTAATTTTTCTCCAGCTGAGGTGGGTATGAGATCGCAGCCAACTTGTCCAAGAAGAATTCCACAATTGGAAAAAGTCTGTTAAGAAATTTGAAGCTTATTCTCAGTTAGACTACCATAAATATGCTATCATTCTGTTATCACATCCCTCTGTCTCCTTTATGCTGATGACTTCAAGGTTTTTCGAGTTATTGATTCCCTGTTAGACGTGGATATCCTTCAAACCGATCTTAAGCGTCTTAGTGACTGGTGTGAATCAAACCATGTCTCCTTGAATGTTTCCAAATGCCATCAGATAACATTCTCCTGTAAAAAAATTCCTCTTCTCTCAACGTACGAGTATAGGCTTGTTGGTATCGCTTTGAGCAATGTAATGGCCTTTAAGTATCTTGGTGTGCTTTTGGATTGTAAACTGAAGTTTGATCTCCACATTGCTCTAATTATTACGAAAGCCTCTCGCTTGACTGGATTTATTTTATGATCCGCTTCGTCATTTCAACATATCACATCCTGTATGTGTCTTTACTTCTCACTAGTATATAGTCATGTGGAGTATTACTCCCAAATTTGGAGTCCGTACCACAGGAAGCACATCGATGCACTTGAGTCAGTTCAACGCAGATTAAGACGGTCTCTATTCTTCAAATTCAACCTTCCTTACTCCCCTTATGATGACCGACTACATATTTTGAATCTTCTTACCCTTGAGACCAGACAATCTTTCCTTGACGAATGTCTTTTGTTCAAGCTTCATCATAGCCTTTTACCTCAAATTCGACGCTGCTCTCCCTGATAGATCCTCACTTCAATTTCAGGTTGCATATGCACGCGCTAACACCTTCTTCTACTCTCCCTTACTACGCTTATCTTATATGCACAACCAGCGAAGTCTTGATCCTCTACCACAGTCTCTTGGCCTATTCAAAACTTCAACAAAAAATCAAATTTATAAATACACCTATAAATCTTAATTTTTGATATCATATTGTGATATTTTTTCTTTAATTTCTTCCATATTTCAAATTCGTATGTTTGTATTTAAATATTGTATTAATTGACTTGTAATTGGTCTACTAGTCTATAGGTTGATTTTCTGAAATAAATAAATTAATTAATTAATGCGAAAATTTGAAATCTGTAATGGTGGGAAAAATGGATTCCATAGATCGAGCCTTAGATGCAGGGAAAGGAAACCAAGCAAAGGCAAATGCTGAGAAGCTAAAGCCTATAATAGAAAAAGAAGAGATGATGGGGAATTCAACATAAATGAGGCACCTAAAGGAAATGAGGGAAAATTTAGAGCCTTACTACGTTTACGTGTTGATTCAGGCGATGCAAAATTAAGGGAAATATATTGAATCAAAGCTGCAACATACATTTGTTGGGACATTCAAAACCAAATTATTGATGCTTGTAAAAGACGCCACCTTTTTTGGTGTTTTGTTGCGTTAGCTGATGAAATGACGGACGTGTCGACTCAGAAAAAAATTTCTTAAAATGTGAGGTATATCGATAAAATCTGTGAAAAATTTTTGCACTGGGGAAGAAGTGGGCGAAATGCTGTTGAAATAGCTAGCAGACTGAGACTGAAAATGAAAACCCCTCTTAGGGTTATGACGCAGCATCAGCCATGAGTGATAACATTAAAGATATCCATGCTTTTGAACAAAAACGTTGTCCGAGGACAATTTACGTACGCGTCGCTTCACACAGCCTTAACTTAGTAATTACAAATGCTGCAGAGGTCAGATCAATAAGGAATTGTTTTGGGAACATTGAAAAGTATGGCCTTTTTTCAACACACTCAAGAGGCAGGCTATTTTTAGTGAAAAAATTGAATCCATAGCAACCGGTATGATATTCAAAAAACTCAAAGCAGTGTACCCAACTAGATGGGTGCAACGACATGATGCTGTCCTTGTCATGGGAGACGTTCCCTTAGGGGAAATGAAGTGTTGAAACGACAACGTCGCGGCTTCAGGAGCTAACATGCTGTTGATTTTTTTTCGTAGCACTACAGCCCCTTTCGAGCCTTCGCTGAGAGATAGTTAGAGTATCTCATTGTCATGATCGAATGTATCGGCACTCCATAAGGTGATATGATCATTATCACGCTTTGGCCGTGTGTTCGTCCGCCCAGCTGCTATACGTTCTGATTTTAAACCAGCGCATATCAAAACTGAATAGGCTTATAGTCCGTCCGAAGAATCACTTGAACTAAATCTCGTTGACGCCAACGAAACTCGAACCAGAGACCTTCGGCCTATGGGCTTAGTGCTCTAACCACTAAGCCACGCGGACTTCACATGCTGTTGATTACTATATGCCAATCTAAGTTTATTGTAGGTCTGATAACCGCTGAAAAACTACTTCGCTATACTTTGAGACTGTGCCAAAAGTAGCAATCTAATGACTCAGATCTGTGTACTGCATTCAATTATGCAGAAAGTATTTTGGCGAGCATACAGTTAATAAGAGACAATGTGAATGAATTTGAAATTCTGCTGAAAGAGGCGCAAAAGATGGCCAAAGACAAATAAACATGTATGAGGACTCTAAGAGTTGATAGAAAGCAGAATCACAGAGGGAATGCGCTTGCAGAAACTCCAGAACTATTTTATAAAATTAAAATTTTCATCCCCTGGATTGACAAATTTGTTTCTTGCATCCAAGAACGACTGTTGAAACACAAAAAAATATATTTTGAAGGGATTTCACTACCTGCTACGTGGGGCTGCTTCTCAAGGGAACACTAAAGAAGCTGAAGAATCGAAAGAGGCATTTCTAGAGTTAGTAGAAAACTATGAAGTAGATTTCGAAAGTGACAACTTGACAGTGTTGTTGGCTGAAATGGAATTTCGGCAAGGGTTTCCCATGTAAAACAAAATCAACCTAGCCAATACAATCAACATATTGAACATTTATGACGAAACGATGTTTTGAAGTATTCATATCCTGATTGAGATATTTGCTACCTTTTCATTGTCAACTAACACAGACAGCGGAGTGCTTTTCCTCCACTTTTCGATAACTGAAAACTTACCTGAGGAATACGGTATTCGAAAATAGACTAAGTGGGCTAGCAAAACTGAGCATTCACAGAGATATTCCGATTTCAACTGACGAGATACAATCATACTGAAAAATACCCAAAGGAGGCTTGATTTTATTTTGGGGTTTTAGGCTTTTGGCTCATTCCACTTTAAATGTATATATTACAACTGTTTGTCCACATTAAAATCTACATACAAATTTTATCTCTTGTGTTTCTTATTTCCTCTCATTACAATATTCTTTTCAGAGAACGAGAATAAACATTAAAATGCGAGTATTTTGGTTTAATATTTAAACCCCTGATGGCTCTCTTCAAGTGTCATACCTGGGTGCACCCCTGTTTGGGCTTTATTGGGCTGCATTACTTTTCTGAAAAATTATTAGAAACGAAAAGTGCTTACAGGAGAAAATTAACCTGAACATAAGTACTAGTTACAGAAAAATATTGAGTTCGCATAAGTAGAATAAATTAGAATAATTATCTCACCTCTTAGCATGCGTGATGGCTTGAGGTATATTAGTACTCCCGTCAAAAACACCTTCTTCTAACGTTTTTCTTTCCTAATAATTTTTCAGAAAAATTATTAATGCAACTCAATAAAGTAGCTACCCACAAACGGTTTTCATAAATGTGTTTTGTCAAAAACAAAAAGTTTGGCTGGTATTATAAAACGAGCATATTCACATCTCATCAAAATCTCAGCTGACTACCCGTCATATCGACACCATGACTTTTGCTTCCTCTTTCTAGCGCTGCAGTCCCACTCAGGCCATCGTTTTCTGCAACAAGCGTCTCCAACTATCTGGGTTCATTGATCGTGTCCTCTTAGTTTGAAATCCAAGCAGTGTTGAACTGTCCACCAGAATTTGATCGGTTTCCGCACAAGTCTACACCCTTTAGTTCTCCCAACGAAAGCCTTTTTGGGTATCGATTGCTCATCCATACAATTCACGTAGCCAGCACATTGTCGCTTTCGCAGTCTTACAATCGTTGAGCCCTCAGGCTCGTCAACAATTTCATACCGCTCATGGTTGTATCGAATTCACCACTGGCCCTCGTCTAGCTTCGTTCCATTTATTTGCCTCAGGACCCCCCTTTCGAGGGCATTCAATATGTTCGCGGACGCTTGGATTAAATGTCAAAAGTGTAATGAACCTGAATTTTTATGTGTCAAATTTATTGAGTGTGGTAGATATTGTGCGAAATTCTTTGACCTAAAATGCCTTTGCACCGCTGCGTCCTTTTATGACATCCGGGTGAAGTTTGAGTCAAACATTTTTTTTCAATGCAATGACTGTCATGGAGTGACGAACTCGGGTACGCTTAGAATACTAAAAGAGCAATCAAAAACTTTACTTGAAATTCACAGAAAATATGTAATCCTTCCCGAAACGCTAGGGAAGGCCCAGTAAACAACCCTCTAGCAGTATCACCAACGTTATGCTCTATTTCATCTACCAAAAGCTCTGATGTGTGCATTGCGGTTGATGCCAGCAAGAGAGCCATTGCAAAGAAGCCTCAATAGCAGCTTTCAACCCATTCCTAAGAGTGGCGTCATCATATACAACAACTATAGCAACAAGCACTACCGAAACATCTGCAATTGACATCTAATTAGCAGCAACCTCAACTTGTTTCATTGGCATTGGGACTAGCCCAAAGTGTTCAGGCCTGCCTGAGACCTCTGTTACAAGATTTGTAGCACAAAGTAATGCTGATCCTGAATTGATGATAGGAAACGTAGACTCATCAGGATTTTCATCTACCAGCCATGGGCCTTCACCTGGAGTCGATATGACAACAAACATTGCCGTGATCAAGCCTGGCGCCACACTGTGTTCTATATCCCCTATTTCATTCGAAATTTGAATACAACACACTGGTTGAACACATCATCACTCGTATTAATTATAAGCTAAATTTATTCCAATGGATCAGTTTAACGCCTTCCCACAGGGGGGGGGGGGGTCGCTGGCCGACAGGAATACTCGTGGAGGCAAACATACTTTGGGGAGTTCCACACCCACGTATCAGAGGAAATTCCGGCAGGGAAAATGCCGGTCGGCAGGAGCGCTCTTGGAGGCTAGCATTCTTTGGGGAGTGCCTCCCTATCAGACCCTAGATTATGGGGGGTGCCGTGACGTTCTCACTTGGGATGACAAGTAACGGCCCTCACTGAATCTGGACTACGCTTTGGAGAACGAGCTAGAATTGATGCTTCGGGCCGGCGAGTATGATGGTTTGGACCTAGTTGCTTTGCACGGTTGTGCCAAGGTTAAACTCATGCATGAACGTCTCTGTCGCATTAAAACGTTGCCAGGCCTCGGAGTACGTTGAAAGTTTACACCATTGGGTTGGTGGTGTAGGTTCGGTTGAGACGGACTCCCGATTAGCGCTGGTCTGGCTCTGAGCACTGGTCCCTATAAGGGCTTTTGCCAACTCTCGCATGGCCTCCCTGCTCTGCAAACATAACCATGGAGCCAAAACGGTGACTACCCACATGAACGGTGATAACGGCTCCGAGGAATAACCCAATAAAACTGGAGCAACTAAAAACCCTAAAAAAAGATACAAAAACCCAATGAAAGAAACCAAAAATAACAACAATGATGACGCAACCAGCGGCTGCAGCCAGTATGTTTACAGCTCATCGGGAGGGGTACCAAGGATGACAAAAACAATGATGAATACAATGACAGTGAAGACGAATGAAGGACGGGGTTAACAGACAGTCTTGTCCAGACTGGGTTTTCTGCGGCGTTTAAGTGCAGCAAAAAACAATGTAAACACCTGAGCGACCTAAAAAGGAAAAGGGAGAAATTCAGGAGGGCGCGCCAGATGCTCGAGCGGTGGAGGGAAATATAAAGCAGATCGAGAATTCACGAGTTATTGTTGCTATCGCTACAAAAATACCGAAGCAAGGGTCTTAAGTTCAGGAATAATAAAGAACCATTTTGAGGTGATGCCAAAAAATACAGTTCACACGGGTTCCCAACAAAGAAAAAGACCTGATACAAAACAGAAGAGAAAAAAGCCCCGACGAAGATCCTGACAGCAGGGGCTGCTCAAAAACCCCAAGATGATCAATCCTACGCGGAAGTGCTGCGGGGTATCAGGGCAAATGTAAGGCCAGAAGACATCAATACTGCCATTAAAGCAGTACGACCAACGCGGTTGAGCCACATACTGGTTGAATTTGGAGCAGAGGCCGACAATAAACAAGTTGGGTAAACAGACCTACGCTCATGTCAGAAGGGTTTTGTATTCAATTTACAAAATGCAGTCACCAGATCGAATCAAATCAAGATACATGTCAAAGACGATTTTATTGGAGAAAATATGAAATACGAGGATCATACTATTATTGAAAAAGTTGAACGAATTTCGACTTCTGAGGTTTTTGTTATTGTTATACTCATTAATATCTCCCTTGATAATTATTTCAGATGTCCATTCGCGAGGGAGGAAACCCATTTTTCATGTATTTCCCCCCTGTGCCCCCACCGAAGTAAAAACTGACAGTTAAAGAACTGTTTTGAAATGCTCCTATGAAAACGTTCATCTCATACTCATATCGGCTACGTTTGATGAATTTTTTTTCAGGGGCTATTCTCCTGTACTGTTGTCATCGATTCATGGCCAATTTTTTCGAATCCTAGAATGGTTACAAAGCCCTTTTGGTAGGAGCTCTCTCCCGCCCCCTTGACTCGTTTCACTTATGAGCATTAATTGTAGGTACTCATCTTCAGTCATTCATTAAGTTGAATCAAGTGTTCAAAGCATGCACCTTATACGTTGAAGTTGGGAAAAATAACTCAAAATGATCCAATCTGCGCATTTACGATTACTGATACCACTAGCTGAACCGATTCTCAAAGATCTACATGACACCTATCATTCCTGAAATTTTCATGCAAATCCTAGCAAAACTGTAGTGTCTGAGTCGGTAAAAAGCGCATGTTGTTCCATAGCCATATGTTGCCATAGTAATAAATGCAGCGCATATTGTTCCATAGTAATACAGGAAAATTCAAACGGCTATAACTTCGCAAAATATGATTCAATCTTTATGAAACTTTCAGGATAGATTAACCTTATAAATAGTCATCTGTGCACTGAATTTCATAGAATTTAAGGGTACCGTTAAGATTTTATTCAAGAAAATATAAAATCGATATATCATACTATTACTAACAAAGTTGAGTGAACTGCGACTTCTCACGTATTTGTTGTTGTTGTACTTACCAAAGACTACATTCCTGATTTTTTTCAGGTTTTTCGGATCACAGGTGCCCAATCGCAAGGGGGGGGGGGGGGGGACACAAATTTTTCGTGTATTTCCCCTCCCTGTGCGCCAATCGAAGCAAACTTTGCCAAACTAAGACCTGTTTTGAAAAGTTCTCTTCAAGACCTTTCGTTTGATACCCATATCGGCTACTTTCAATGAAATTTTTTTTTCGGGGGGTCACTCCCCTATACGGGGAGACCCCCCTTAAATACCTTATAAATTTTTTTGTAGCTGAACTTTAAAGAGAACACCACTTTACACCGACATACAAAATTTGATGTTTCTAGCTGAAGTAGTTTCCGAGAAAAACTGCTGTGACACACGGACGGACGGACGGACAGACAGACGGACAGACGGACAGACAGGACGCGATTTTAGTAGGGTTTTGTAAAATTATTTTACAAAACCCTAAAAAGCATTTCGTCACGCAGTAAAGAAAGTCCTCAACAAAAGCGTAACTATAGCCTCGCTCCAGCCGATGGCAACGACCAAAACAAGAGACATTACTGCGTCACGGATGTGGATAAGCTAGAAGAGTTAAGGCAAGTTTTTTCGCATTTCGCGTAAGGTAGAATGATGATTTTTTTTTAGGTAGGTCAAAAAAATGCCTTACTAATAGCTACAGTGCAAAACAAATATTTTCAGGTGCTTAGGGGAGGTCTCCCCATATAAGGCAAAGCTCCTAAAAGATTGTTTACCAAAGAAAGGCAATATGTGTATCATATGAAAAGTCTTGGTGAGGAATTTTCAAAACGGTCTTGAACAAGAAGCGTTGTAAGGAGGGGTACTGAGTGAAGGGTATGTTACAAAAAATGTATGTTCACCTCGCAATCTTTGGATATGAGTACAAGGGCAGCAAATACCTCAGAAGCCAAAATTCTACCGAATTTGTTAAAAAAAAAGAGTAAATTTTACGAATTTTACGTTTTCATCTTTAAAATCAAAAATGGACCGCTCAATATCTCCATTTTGCAATGTATACCCCACGTTGTCTGAAAGTTTCATCAAAATCGAGAGGTATGCAGCTACGTTATAGATAATTGAAATTTCATTAATTGTGGCATTACTGTGGTTACATTATCCATTTGATATGGAATATTTTGATATTGATCAATGAACTACCATCTAAATTTTTAAAAAAGTTTGAATTTGTGGTAATTTAAAAAATTTGTGTGGAGCTTCAGTTGCTGCAAACGAAAAAAATTTCGAATTTTTCACATGTCACTTTCCTATAACTTTAATCGATTTTCCCCCCCTGAACCGTGCGAATTTCGGCTTTATTGTTTTTACTTTTAAAATTTAACTCAAGCAAGTATTTTGATAGTCAAGATATGCTTTAGGCACATTATCTAACATGTACAACGCGCAGAAATGACTCTTTTTAGAACACGTATATTTATTGTGCAGACCAGAAGCTTTGATCGCTTACTGTGACCACAATTTTTATTTGATTGTCAAAATTTTGGTTTTATTTTGTAGCTGCTATTATGCAGTTTTGACCAAGTATAAATTTCCAGTTTATTGCATATGAATAGTATATTTAATGGAGTCTAGGGGGCGTAGACTTGGATTTTCCTAAAACATATCAATTTTCTCGGCTGATCTCTGGCTTTGATCGTTTACTGTGACAACAGTTTTTATCCGGTTATCACGACCTATTTGTACATCTTTCTGTGCGTTAAAGCAAATTTTCTCGCAAACCACATAAGCTGGAGTGATAAAATTTTCTGTGTAGGTCAGAAATGGTACATTCTCAATGTTAGCAGTACAAAAATATTTTTTTAGGTTGTTTAAGGGGGGTCTCCCCAGATAACGGGGTGACCCTTTAACAAATTTAGTTTACCAAAGTAGCCAATATCGGTATCAAATGAACGGTTTTGATGAGAAATTTTCAAACGAGGTCTTAAACTAATAAAATTTGCATGGAGGGATGCAGAGTGAGGGAGAATGTATGAACAATTCGTATCTTGCGCCCGCGGTTGGAGGTTTTCGGACAGAAAAATCTGAAAAAAAATCCTGAAAGTAGGTCTTTATTTATTTTACAAGCCAACCGATATCTCATATGTCAAAATTTTACCAAATTTGTTAATAATAGTACATATTATAAGTTTAACGTTTTCACCTATTAAATTGAAATTTAAGAAAATATTTTCTAAAACTTTCAGAAAAATCAAACAACAGCCGAGATATGAACAATCACAACAACAATTACACGTAATACTGTATAATAACCATTTCCAAAGGCCCAAAAAAAACAGATGTGTTAGGATTTTGTTGAAAATTTTTGAAATAATTTGTAGCATTGATATGTTATCATGACTACTCAATCATAGAGGTCAACACACTGAAAATACAGCTAGTTAAAATACATAAAAACCATGCATAAGTTTTCCGAACTCAATTCATGGAATATGTGTATAAGTCTATTTTTGATATTCAGAAGACGTTGTTTGATTCACTAATTATTATGCAACTTCCTTCTGGCAGAATTACTCTCCAGATGCTTTTATTTGTTTTGATTTCTTTCGATCAGTTTAGTGCAGCGGAATTTTTTCTTATCGCGAACTTTTTGAATTGTGTCTCGCCGCTTAAAAATAGTACCACGGTGGAAGTCGTGCGTTTTATGGATCAAAGCGTCAAAGAACAAAGCTTTGAGTGTTTCATTCATTCACGGCACTAAATTTTACAACTTTTTAAAGTATGCCTCCAGCTTTAGCGAATGATTTCGCATATTTTAATGGATGTAGGCTTGATAACACAATTGTTTTCACTACAGCGATTGTTAAGCAACGCTTACTGAAATCTTACAGTACAAATAACATGGGTATCACTCGCAAAATTATTTTTGGTATTCCGTAACAGATTTTGAAGCATTAGCTATTCAAAAACATCACTTATTGTTAAAGACAAAACTGCTCAGCTGATATGTTATATCTCCGCTATCTTAGCTTTATGCAATACGTCAACCATTTTATTACAATAGTGATAGTGTGATGATAGGCTTCCATCTGACCTGACGAACTAAGGCAGGAGCTCGATTTTTAGTATGATTAATACTCAGCAAACTGCTGGTGCTTCATAGTTGTGACACGACAGATGACGTGACTGTAGGAGTAGTTTTCGATTGTGTTGAAGGACTTCTTGTTGGATATATTGATATCTGTGCGGACGACTGATTCAGTGTATCTTTACCGATTTTCGCAATATTTTGCTCAATTTGTTGTGAACTGGAGCTCGATTACCGGCTTGTAGCGAAAAATAATCAGCCTTTTTGTTGAAGTGTCCACATGCCAGCCATTCGTCATTGGTGAAAATAATCGGAAATATTCTATTGAGGACACGACGGGGACCTGGATACGGTTGAAAAAGTGACTTTTTAACTATATTCACATACTTAATGATCCAAATGGCGCTCAAAATGTATACATTATTAATCAAAAGCATATTATAAAAAGAAAAACGATATCAAATTTAATTCAATCGAAATTATTACGTATTTTGTGATTTAATTGGATAAGGAGAAAACAGCAAAAATCAAAAAATTAATAACAATTTCAACACAGTAGATCAGTGAACTTTTATTCTACATCTATATGGTATAACCTAATAATAATAAAATATAATCAAAAACTTTATCTTATGCTAATAATGCGCTATCACAATATTTCTAACCTAAGCCTTAAGCCTGACCCTAAATCTAATAAAGCAAATCCCACATATACCTTTCCTACATATTGAAAGCTATCTCTAATTTTTAAAATAAACGAATAATAGCTGCACTAAATGTAGCAATGATGAGCTGAAAATCTAAACTTTATAAAGAAAAATACAAAAAATATCCAGAAATAATTTAAACGCTTTCATTCGACCAGCCTCAATTGATCCATTGAGTGAGTAACTCCATTAGAATTGTTTGTCTCGTGAACTCAAATTCGGAGCATATTTATCTTTTTATTGATGGCGCGTCTACATATGTGATATATAATTAGGACAAAACTAAAAGCATATCGATTCTTGTCCAAAAACATGAATGCTACTAGTAGCGAAACAAATCACAATATACCAGTCTGAACGGCTGTCGACTCCAGGGGTTCTTTGGATTCAGATCTTGCGATATGACTCCAAAGAGTTCTCAATATGGAGATATCAACTCTCGTCACTTTAGCAGTTTGATAAATTCTTCTATTCACTATAGCACTTTCAATCGGGTTAGGACATGGTATCAAAAATTAGTTCGAAACTACTCTTATTAGGTAGAGTAGTCACGAAAAACAATCATACCGTCGAAAAATCCAGAGCGCTCGAAATGGAATTTATCTAGCGTGACGTCACGATACTGTTGGGACTTGGAGCGGCACGTTCATCAATCTGTGCCCGACAGTCGCCAGTCAGCAGTTATCCGGTTTTGACTGATTCGTTCCTCAAATTCACTGTCATTTTTATTCAAAATGCAGTCTGGGTTCGTTAAGGCTGATTCCCGAAATCTGCCTAAAATAGATATATTTATGGTGCTCGAGTATATAAGAAACGACAATAACTTCAATGCCGAAGAAATACGAAACGCAAAACTGGCAAGGTACGTAGATACTATCGTGTTCATCGTGCTTTTTATTGACGTTACAGAAGTTCAATATTTTTTCATTTTTAAACATTTTTTAAAGATCATCCAGAGAGAGCTATGGTGACCAAGCAGTGGGTTACGTTTCTTTACAACGCGATGGGCCCTTGTGCATTATAAATTGCACGGTCTGCCCGGAACACAAAGTAAGATCAACAAATTATCGCGTGGAGATGAAAATTAATGAAGAAGAAGATGTCATCCAAAGTGTTTCCTGCTTAGACTGTGCAGCAGCAAAAGGTAAAAATATAAGATATATCACCAGGGGAGCAGGGGTGTTGTAATGTTATTCAAGTCAAAAGATTTAGCTGTCTTAGATTTAATTTTTTGGTTTTTAGGAGGTTGTTAGCACGCGATAGCTTTTTTAATGTGGTTGTATCGTCAAAACGAAGAACCTGCTGATACGGAAGTACAGTATTATTGGAAGAAATCCGTTTTGTCTACAGTGGGAACGACTAAAAAATTCATTAAAGCATCTGAATTTAATGATAATAATGCGGTTTCAGCGCCATACACGGACGATGCAAAAAAATCATTTTTACGCGAATTTTTAGAGACAGCTGAGAAAAAACAAGTTGACGTGCAATTCACTAGATATTTTTATAATGTTAAAGAGCGTGAAATTATGTGTTTGTCCATTCATCAGATAATTATAGAATTTAAAAAATCAAATTTCACAACGGCTGATGAATTTATTCTTTTCGCGAAAACTGTGTTGACGCAGAAACTGTGTGAGCTAGCAGAACTTTCAAGTAGGTCTCAAAACGACTCTTTACTGTGGCATGAGTTGCGATATGGTCGAGTCACAGCCTCGAATTTGTATCAAGCTGCTCATTGCACCAAAACAGATGGTTCTCTCGTAAAAACAATAATTGGAGCAGCAAAAGTGTTTGATAACAAATACATGAAGCGCGGTAGGGAACTGGAAAAAGAAGTTTAAAGTATCGTAATGAAAAAATGTGGATTCCAGTGTCGCAAATCAGGGTTGATTTTACTACCTGACTTTCCAGTACTTGGCGCTTCACCTGACGCTGTTGGGGATGATTTTATTTTGGAAATTAAGTGTCCAGGAAAAGAATCCACGGTCTCACATAACTTATGTAACGGACAGATAAAAGGAAAATGTAAAGCGCAAATGCAGCTTCAAATGCTTGCGACGAAAACAAAAATAGGATATTTATGCGTTGCGAAACCAGATTTTGAAACAACAGGTGATGTCGAAATTTGTAAGGAAGATTTTGATGAACTTTATGTTCAACAAGTTATTGAGAAAGCGACAGATTTTTGGAAAGTAAATGTATTTCCACGACTAATGGGTCCTTAAGTTGTACGATCTTCATAATATGTACTAGGTTCAGTGATGATAAAAATAAAATTTGATAAGAAGCAATTCAGCGTAAATAAATACACGTATGATCTGAATTAAACTTGTGATTTATTGATCCACTTTTTTCATTTGTATAGCACATTTAAAATTTTTTTAAATCGTGTTTATGTTCTAATAATCGGAGATTGCAAATTTATCAAAGCTGCAGCAATGACGATGGCTGAATCTAAGTGTGGAATCAGTGAATGGTGAATACAAGAATGGGGCCCCAAAAATGCAAATTCTCTTAATCTTCTTATTACACGCTCTATATGAATTCGCAAACTTGCTATTTTTTTTTGTGTCCTGGACTTCTGAAGCAGTTGATTTGACGTTACTTGAAACACTTGGAGGTCGAACAAGAGTACATTTTTTTTTTTCAATAAAACTTCTATTTGTTTGAAACCTCGATCAGCCATGATGCATGCATTTCCAGGGAGCTTTTCTAAAATTCCACAGTCTTCGAATATTGCCATATCTGATGCTCGACCTCCATAACCTTGCGATATGAAATTGATTGTACCGTCGGGAGCAGACGAGACAAGGTATTTCATGGTATTGCAGTGTTTGTATTCAGACCATGTTAGTGCCTGTTTCATAGGATCGGATGGTTTCATAATTTCAAGTTCTAAACAATCAATAATAGACTGGACATTTTGAAAATTGGCACGAAAAGGAATGGAAAGCAACGCTTGGACATTCATGTGAGGTTGAAAACATACAAAAACACTGAACATCGAAGCAAGTGTTGAAATATTTTGCGAGAATATTCTTTCAGCTTGCCTGCGCGACATCCCAAAATCATCTCCAATCCTTGAAAAACTGTCGTCCAATTTTAATTTTGTTAGAATTAACTTAAGATTTCTAACCTCAATTTGTGTGTGTTTGTGTAATAAATCAATCACCCACAGTAACTCATCAGAAAGACCAACGTATTCTTTCGGACTCTTACTAATATTGAAATTTTTCAATTTAGCGCTCAAATCAGCCATCGCACTATTTTCTGCTGAGATTAATTCTTCGCATTCTGAATCGACAGGATTATTACTTTTTGAAACAATACTATTCCCAGATGAAAAGTTTGAAGCGTTGGAGACCTCACTTTCACTAAACGATGATTGATGTTTCAAAGGAGACAGTTCTTTTGAAGGCGATGCTCGTTCTTTGACAGGTGAACAGTTGACCGGTTTTAGGAAGCTGGTATCCAAAATTTCGCACATAACTCCAACGCTTCGAACATAAGTCTTCTTCAGACGACCGTCCGTTTGCATACCTTGGTCTCTAAAAGAGGTTTGGATCGCATGAGTGGTAGCTGCAACAATAACAGTTTCCGAAAATTAATTCAACAATCATAAAACTTCAACATTTTTCCTGACTTGTTCTTTCAAACTTAAAAATCACGCTCAAATTGCTAAGTATTAAACGATGAAAATGCTCAATGATAATTTTAATAGTACAGTATGATCAATGAAATTCAAATAATTAGTAGTACATTATGCGCAAAAAGGCAACAAATTGTTTTAGACTCATAATAAAACTATATCCCTCGGCTTTGCCTCGGAATATAAATTCGCATCCATCTAAAACAACTCTCAGCCCTTTTAACACTGGCTACATTCACAAAATTTTTTATCTTAAAATACGTATACATCTCAACGGTTACTAATTCTTACCTGTGACGTTCGGTGTATCGTTATTCTCAATTTCTTCTAAGTCTGCTAATTCATCAGGATGTGAAGTAACTGACTCCACTATTTCTGCAATTTGTGCTCGACGAGCTCTCTGGACTGAAGTGGGACGAAGATTTTCACTAACTGTTCTGTTATTTTGACAGTTGAAAATGTGGGGTAGAACGTTTTTTTTAATTTTTTTAGCAGTACCAGTTAATGAATACTGTATGTAGTTATCCATGTCATCTTTCAAAGTGAAATGATCCTCGCAGCAAAAAAACTGTGTTTTAAATGGTAAATACTCCCGACGAGCAGCACGAAACCACTGTTTTTTCTTTTTTTCTTCCGAAGGAACGCAAAAAAATAGTTTTTCCGGGGTATTTCTTGTTGTGTTTTTACAACTAGGCACATAACACCAACGATAACTCATTTTTGGAGTCGGCATTTTGGAAATCGCACTATAAAACACGAACAATAAACAGTTTTACAAGAGCGCGAGACACAACGCGGTGCAACGCGGGCTTGCTGGCTACAGCAGCTGTTGGGACGAAAGGCCCAACAGTATAATGACGTCACGCGCTTTCTCCCATTCGTAGAAGCGTTTTGAAATTCGGCGTTTTAAAACGCTGTAGCACTCTCAAAAATGATGCGAGAGATTTGGGAAAAAATTTTCATAACAAAGCCTCATGCGTAGATTCCAAATATACAAAGAAAATTTTGTATGTCCCAACCCTATTTGTCGTAGACTTTCTGTATAAACTAGTACGAGTACATGCACGAAAACGTTTCCTTTTGAAAACTCTTAATCTTTTCATAGCACTAGCAATTTGTTTGCACCAAATCTGACATCCGTATGCCAAAACTGGTTAACCAGGGTCTTTCAACAGATAACTTTGACCTTTTGATGAATATATCTAGAATGAAACAGCCTTCGTAGGTCAAACAAGGAAGCAAGCTCCTCCTTGAACTTGAGAACATTTTGACCGGTTGCATAAGCAGCTATAACGAAGAGGCTATCCCCACCCGGCAGTGAAATTTTGATCTTCATAACATGTTGTTACCTCCTATACACCCAGATATGTTATAGTTGGGACTTGTGTACCCAAAAACAGGCGTATTCACCACTTACTTTACCGATGGCCCCAATTGAGCCATCAAGTGAAGAAGTGGCTTGCCAGGATACAACAGGTGAATCTACGGATAAAATCTTCACGACAACCTATTTTCGCCAGTAACGCACACGATTTATCGATAGAAAAACCTAACACCAGACAATTAGCTGCTACCTACGCTCAGCAAAAGCGTGCACTTTTATCAGAAAAACAAACAAACAAATGGATTAATACTGCCGTAAATCACAAGAAATTAATTTGTGAACCCCAAGCTAGGTTTACAGGAAAACACTGCAGAAATTCATTTCCATACAAAATGCAAAATTATGCTTCTTCAATTCACAAATCTTATAATTGAAAATTTAAATAAATATAACAAGGGACATTTATAACAAGATTCTTGATTTCTACATTTTACCATTAAAACAAGTTGAGTAAGCAGGAGAATGCTCCTACCAGAAGGTCTTTGCAAACATACTAGGGTTAGAAGTAAGTTTTCTTATGGTGTGAATCGATAACTTGAATGATTCATCCAATACTTAGATATGAAACCGTTCAAATTTATACAAAAGATGCACAGTTTCTTTCATAAGCACAGTGCACCCGCCATTTTAATCTAGCTTAAATCATTTTTCTGAATGCTCGGTACATTTTGCCTTCCCCTGGACCCCCTAATTCATAGAATGATTTTTTTATTTCAAATTCTAAAAGTTCTAATCAAGACCTTTCATTTGGTATCCCACTCGAGTACTTTTGATTTAAACAAATTTTTAAGGGCCAAGTCGTTATTAGGGGGGACCCCCCTCAAAATTTTTTAAATTTTTGTTAAGGCCCTAACTTTTGAGAGACTATCACTTCTGAACTTTTCACAAAGTTTGAGCATTCTAGCTTCCATAGTTTCTGAGAAAATTAGCTGTGACGCACGGATAGACGGACAGACGTACAGACGGACGGACGGACAGACGGACAGACAGGTCGCGAAACTAGTAGATCTTTGTAAAAAAATGTTTACAAAGACCTAAAAATAAGTTGGATAGATAGAACTACGCTCACATCAGAAGGGATTTTTATTTAATCTACAAAATGCGGATAAGTAGTAATCGAAACGGAGCCTTTAAACTTTTCAAAATTTTACAGTTATGTGAGAAGATATGTATAAGACATGAGAATCAAATCATAATCAAGTGAGTTATCGCCATTTCAATCGTAAAGAATCATAAAAAAATAACACGTGTTGATGGTTGACACATATTTCAATTTGACCTAGCTACTTTTATTTTCTTTGGGTTTTCATGAAAGTATAAGTAATAGGGGTTAATTTGAACATGTTCCATTGGCTGAACATTCAGAAAAATTATTTATGGAAAAAAAACTCATGAACGAAACTTTGCGTCTTTTAGATAAATGTGAATGATTTCTTATGCAAACCGTTAAGGCTTGATTTGAGGTCGGAAACTTTTGCTTCAACAACTTCTCAAAATAACACATAGAATTTTGTTTCCATTTCTACCCCAGCTCTTACTATCAATTTCAATAGCAACCTTATCAAGAAGATTTATCTCATCACTATTGACTCCAAGATTCGATACCTTCACTCGTGACTCTTACGGGATAAGCTATTCACTTTCATGAAAACGCCATTCGGGTCCTGTGGGCTAGTGTCCCTTAATTTTCCTGCCCCTTGATTGCTAACATCACTCCAGCAGTTTGAACGGATTAAGTTGCGGACATTCTTCAGGTGTAATTTCAACAAAGCCAATGAGGGATCGTTTTACTCGTAGTCCGAAAATCGCCAATAACCCCGTGTAAGAAGAAGGTTCTTCAATCTATTTATACCTTTAATTTTTTTCTGTGGTTGGGAGATGAATGCCTTTTACGCACTGAGTGTAGGACTTCCATCCGCACAAGCGACTGGACTAACCAGTAAAACCCCCCCCTTCCAACCCGAGAACCCAGTCTGAAACCGTTTGACACATTTGTTCGGGGCAGGTCTTGTTTTGTTACACCATGAGGTGACTTTCAGCTGGGGGATCCCTCCTCTAGCGGGAGGGGAGAGAGGAAGATGAATTGCCAGACAAGTGACCCCCAGCCTCGATGTCCCCAGCTGCTGTGAGTCCTTTTAATCTGTTAGGACTGCCCGAACATAACATGCTGGATGCTTCCATTTGCCAACCAATCCAAGCATCACCGTAACTATACTATTTAATGAGAGCTCTCCCGTCATAGCCTCTCCAAGCATTATCTTCCTCCCCTGGGCAAAATCGACAATCGGGGGACTGTGACTTACCAATCTTGTGCAAGTAAGACTGAAAATCAAGGCTGGGTCAGACAGAAGTCTGTCTCACCATGCCTTCAATTTAGCCATGGTCTCACATCCGGGATGAGTTGTGCAGTCCACAACCCCTTCATGCAATTCAACCGAGGCTGCTGCCATTCTTTGAGTGAGCGCTGACACCCATACCTAATCTTCTAAGCGTTGCAATAGTAAGAGGTTCATATCCTTCCATATTGTTTTGATATTTGATCTTGAGAGCTACTTTCTCAATCGTTTCCAATGTCAGCTTCTCTAACTTTGACAGAGAGACATCTTTTGCATTGTTAGTTAGATTCTTGTCATTAGATCCCATTGAGTAAGCGTTGTCATCACCAGAAGGAAGCAATTGCTTCTGGTAATCCCGATTAAACTTCTTATGAACCTTTCCACAATCCGTTTTTTAGGGTTTTATAAAATCATTTTACAAAACCTTACTGAAATCGCGCCCTGTCTGTCCGTCCGGCCGTGTGTCACACCACTTTTTCTCGCAAACTACATAAGCTAGAAACATACGATTTTGTAGGTAGATGCAAAGTGATGCCCTCTTTAAAGTTTCACCACAAAAAGAAATTTATAAGATGTTTAAGGGGGGGTCTCCCCATATAGGGGAGTGGCCTCTGTAAAAAAAATTCATCGCATGTAAGCAATATGGGTATCAAACGTAAGGTCTTGATAACAAGTTTTCAAAACAGGTTTTAAAATGACAAGTTTTGCTTTGAGAGATGTAGGGGAAGGGAAAATGTACGAAAATGTTGTGTGAGTTAGACACCTTTGACACGAAAAATCTAAAAAAAAATCGTAGAGGTAAGATTTTAGGAGTACAAGGGCAAAAATACCTCAGAAGTTGAAATTCGATCAACTTTGTTAATCATAGTACATTTGCCTCTAAAATCAAAATGGGACCCTTGAATTCCTCAAAAGCTACAATGTATGTATTCTGAAAATTTTACAGTAACTGAACAACAATCAGCTTAGTTACAGCCGATTGAATATTTAACAATTACAACAACATTAACACGTGATATTAAGGAGAAACACGTTTGTAACGGACGTAGATACTACAAATACCTGTATGTAGGAATTTTGATGAAAATTTTTGAAATGGTTTATAATCCTGATATGTTATCATGACTAATTAAGCGACAGGGTCAAAAAACTTGAAACAAAATGGCGGCGAATTTGAAAATATAATAACCATAATAATTTTTCGAACTCAATTTATGGAATCTGTATATAAGTTAAGTTTTGATATGCAGAATATATTGTTTGATTTACTAATTGTTTTACAAAACCCTTCTGGCAGGAGCATTCTTCTGCTACTTCAACTTGTTTAAATCCAAGCGATGATTTTCATGTTGAACTGCAATGAGAAACACAGAATCCTTTTGATGATTGACTTCCATTACTATTGCATTATGGTCGCTATCTTGAGGAAGCACCTGCAGTTTTCGTTGAGGACTATTAAAGTTGAATTCAGGTTTCATGCCAGCAATGCAGAGGTCCAGATATGAATTTGTCCTAGGTATGTAGGGAACTATGACCCTAGATTGCACCGTGTTCAACTCGGTTCTCTGTTATCCACGATATCAGGAAAATACCTCTTGAGTTACTGTTGGCGTTCAGATCTGATATTCGCTGGGCATTTAGGTTACTACCAAGAATACAATTTTTTATGCAGCCTGTTCAATTTCAGTGTTTCAAAGAAAGAATTGAGCTCCTCTTTGAACTTGAGAATGTGTCGACCGGTCGCATAGGCAGAAATGAAGAGGCTATTCACACCTGGAAATGAAATTTCGATTACGGACACTTCAAAAAGTTCAAATATTTAGGAAACAATAGTCGTCTTCGCCATCATCGTTTACCCTATCGTTTCTTATGAATTCAAATTCCTTAAATGTCATGGAGTGCCCTGAATTGAGGTGGATGATGCCAGACTTTTACTTGGTGCGGAATTATAGGAGACAGTCACGTCGATGTAGACTCACAATGTAGTTAACATTGATTGAGATAAGACGAAGTCTATCTGTGGGAATGTGACTAGATGTCAAGTTATTTGGAGACATGTTGACCGAAATGATGAAAAACAAAATTACTTTTGACATCTTGTTTGTTAATTCTTGTCGAACGTGACTCAAGTTGTTGATCGATTTTGATTAGCTGCTCATTATTGTTTCTTACATTATTTAAAGTATTGTCTACTGGTCCTCTAGTGGTGAATTTAAATGATACCCCGGTCTTAACGAAGTTGGAAGGCATCAAATTTTGGTGTACTTGCGTTTATTTTGAAATAAAATTTACTTTTGCATCTTGATATCGAGGTTATCCTTAATATTATGTTGGACGACGAAAAAGACCGCAGGACTTGTCCTCGCTCTTCTAGAGACGCTCCCGCTTCACCACTTGAAAGTTCAAGTGCCTTATTTTTTGAAGTGCACTTGGACTACTTTTACTAGATATTTGAAGTAGGTCGAAAGGCAAATTTTTATGCTCAACAATCAATCACTTGGTTACAAAATTTGTAACCCTATACAACTGCGACGGTTTGGCAGCGGGGGTCCTGTCGTCCCGTCTTTGCTTGTCACAGATGAGCGTTAGCACCAACTCGCTGTATGGCCTGGACACCACACTTGGCCGCCAAGCGAGTAAGGTGGTTTTCCGAAGCTCGTTCCGCTACACTTCCCAATCAGCAGAACACTCAAACACTTACAACTCGAGATAATTTGGGGATGGACCCTCTCTCCTTTGAGCTGCGCTTCACCGCTCATACACCACCGAGTACGAAGATTAACTTTACTTAGACCGCACATGATATTACCCCGAGCCAAACTGTTATACGACCAGAAAACGAGAAGTTATTCTGTCCAAGGCAAATTAAATGATAAACTCAAAAGTTTAATTTAAGACAACCTTGTCTTCTTTCGGTAGTAATTGGTCTTTCCCCACATCCACACGCTTTTCGACTTTTTCCCAATAATTCTCAACTCCGAATTTTTATTTTTTGTCCACTTTGATATTTTTACGAAAACTTTAAACTTTTCTCCAATAATTTCCAACTCCGAACTTCTGTTTTCTACATTTTGATATTTTTAAAAGAAACTTTTTACCTCCGTAATTTTCATTGATCAGACACAAAAGAGAGTTTTTCTTTTGTTGTTCGCCCTTTTATGACTTTGTTCCTAATAGAGCACCGGCAATCCCGGCATGAACTTTACATTCATCCTTTGTTCCCAAAAAATTTAGCCTGGTTCGTGCGATCGGGCAATTCCGTAGCTGTTTTTACTACACTTCAACCTGGGTTTCCGAAATTCAGAGCCTTGGATGGTTTTCAGAATTTTCACTGTGACGGACATTTGAGATGTCATAGTCATTATATTGTTTTTTACATTTGACGCATTTTTGAGGGGGTGCGGGAGTTTTTGCTGATTTTCAGTGATTGGACTTCAAATGGTGACGGAATCATTCGATAAGTAGTGATTGATTTTTTTCTAGGTATCTTTGAACACTTTGATATTTTGTTAGAGGCAAGACATGATATTCTGCTGGTTACTCTCTGAAATAGAAAGTTTGTGAAGGACATTGCTTAACCACAGAATGACATGCGTAGCGTAATAGCCGTTTGATGTATAAGGCAATTTCTTTATGTTTAAAACTGTGAGTCGGATCGATTCCCGGCGCAAGTTGGAGTGATATCATAGCATTCAAGCCGGAACCCCAACATTAATTAATATCAATAGTTCGTATCAATATCACAATCGGCCAAAATAATTGGATCTGGAATACGACCTTCCTTATCAAGGCCTGAGTGAGTTACTGTGTTTTTTGATAGTGTGTTACTGTGTTTTTTGATAGTGTGTTAAGCTGAAAGTGCATCATCTCGATATTAGCGAGACAACAATTACGGCACCATTCTTTTGGCTCGTTCTTTTCGTGGTTTCATTATTGGATTTTTACAGGTCAATAGCAGACTTCCTGGCACAAATCATCCAATATGATACTGACAGGTTCTTTTCTTGGGCAATTTCTCGAGATATTTCGATTTGCATGTTGCATCAATACAGATTTCCAGACTCATGTGCTTATTTTTGTTCGTTGAGTTAGATGCATCACGTTTTGTAAGTGTTTGCATTGTTTAGTGTATCCTCGAGTAGGCGTCGTTTCCGACAATTCGTTTAGTAAATTACTATTAATGATTGTGGTTGTTGATTGCAGGTAATATTGTTGTGGAGCCGCCATGCATATACAGGAGTGGTATCGAAAACTTCGTTGAGCTTAACTATACTACTTTGAACTGCATTCACTTAAATTGATATACCAAAAGTCTATTCTATTGTAGTCGTTAACATTAGGGTTTCACCTTATTTTTAACTTTACTTAGAATGTATACAATACACTTTAAAGTTTCCTATCCCAGTTTGGCTCGAGGATGTATTCTTCGAACCACGTTACCTGGTGGTGTTGTTTAAGTTGGCTAGCTGAAGCTGTTCTCAGATTCCCTGTGACAAACTTTCAACTGCAACTAATTCTATTTCTGGTGCAGTTTCTTTGTGTACCCGAAAGTGGTCGACTGTGTCTTCTCCACAGTGCAGACCCTTCTACAAAAACGTCTGGTTTTTCTCGCTCTTGGGGGTGTTCATAAAGTGCAGAGCGAGAGAGAAATTTTCAGATTTTTTTTTATTTTTTTTATTTTTTATATCCAGTGGCTTAAAGTAGAGGCGGCACAAAATTGTAGCATTTTTAAGGGGATCATAATTCATTGTAACTTTTTATCATTTCAGAATTCTGAATAATATTAGTGCAAAAATGGAGTGGTGCTGAATTCTCGGGTTAAATCCAGAAATAAAACGTTCGCAAGTTTGCGAAGATCATTTCAAGGATGACGACATCATTAATTTGAATCAAAGCTAAAAGTGTAAGATGTCAAAGTCAAAGTCAAAAGCGCTTTATTTAATACTAATCGTTATAAATTTGTAAAAGAACATGAAGCAAATTCCAAACAATAAAACTATAAAAAACTGAATGGCCCGAATGGCTCTCTAAATTTATACGTTATCAGTTAAACACATTTAATGAAAAAAATACACTTGCAAATTTAAATTAATCAAGATTATTTCATATTTTTTGATTCAATTGGAAAAAGGAGAAAAAAACCAACGAGCATTATTCAAAAGTTACTTATATTACTAACACAACAATGAACTTATATCCTATACCTAATATGTTACACCCTAATTCTAAATAAGTTCAATCAAAAAAAAAAAAAAAAACAAAAAAAAAGTTACCTTATATTGAAACCTATACCTAAATTATAATACAAATAAACAACAACACTAGATGTAGCAATAATGAGATGAATCTAAAAAACTAAGTAACGAGAAAAAGCACAAAAACAGAAAATAAACACGAATAATTTAGACATTGTCATTCAGCCACTAATACCTAGATTGCTCCATCTCAGCTCGACCAGCCTCTACGAATCTAGCAAATGAGTATCTCCATTGGAATTGTTGGTCTCGTGAACTCAGATTCAGAGCATATTTTATCTTCTTATCGGTGGCCCGTCGGTATATGTGATATATGATTGGGACGCCGTCAGAATCAAGAATATATCGATTCATGTCCAAATACACGAATGCTTCTGGAGGAACGAAGCCAGTAGTGAGGCAAGTCACAATATACCCGTCTGTAGGGTGGAACGGCTGTGAAATCCAAGGGTTTTCACTCACAGTTACAGATCTTGCGATATGATTCCGAAGAAGTTTCAATATGATGACATCGACTCTTGTCACTTGAGCGGTTTGATAAATTTTTCTATTCGATATATAGTGCTTCCAATCCATCTCAGGCTTTCTGTACAAACCAGTACATGCACGAAGACATTTCCTTTCGAAAACTCTTAATCTTTCCATTGTACTAGCACTCTGGTTGTACCAGATCTGGCATCCGTATGTCAAAACTGGCCTAACCAGGGTCTTGTAACAAATAACTTTGACTTTTTGATCAATGTATCTAGAATGAAAGAGTCGCCGAAGGGCCATGACTACTTTTAGTGCCTTACTGAGCATGATTTTGACATGTTCAGTGTAGTACAGATACTGATTGAGATGAACACCGAGGTATCGAACACAGGATTTATGTGGAACCCGTTCTGAACTACCCTCACCAGCCATAATGTGGAAATCCTTCCAATTACGTTTCAGGTCTTGACTGGCCCCCTGCAGCGTTCTCCGAAACAAGATTGTTTCGCACTTCTGCGCATTGATTTTCATTCGCCAATTGTCGGTGTAGAGCTGCACATCATTAAACATTTTTGAAGATTGCTCTGAACTATTGTAGCTTTTCGGTCTGCCGTATAGATGATCAGATCATCAGCAAACGCTACCAATGATCGCGTTGGCGAGACATTAAAATCAAAGCTGTTCAATAGCTTGCGAATGAATATTGAGAAAAGCAGGGGCGCAGTAACTGTTCCCTGCTGTAGACCATTCAAGACCTTGAATTCGCGCATTGTTGTCAGATTTCCATCAGTAACAACAAACGATTTCCCGTATAACATATTACAAATCATAGCGACAAGGTGTCTGGGGGACCTGTCCTGAAGAAGTTTGAAAACTAGTCCATCTAACCACACCGTATCGAAGGCTTTCTCCATATCAATGAGACATGCTCCAACACATTCTTTGTTGTTTAGTTTCCAACAGATGTCTGAGGTTACTTTCGTTATTGCAAGTATGGTCGAATGCCTGGCACGAAAACCAAATTGGCAATTCGGTATCAACTCATATTTCTCAATGTGGGCGTTTAATGCTCTGTTGAGTATCACTTCAAACACCTTGCTGATGTTAGGCAGCAAGCTGATTGGGCGATAGCTTTTAGGACATGAAGATTCTTTTCCTTTCTTCAAGATCGGAAATATCTTAGCCTTTTTCCACTCATTTGGGAAATATGAATTGTTCAACATGTTGTTGAACAATATGCAATAATTCCTAATAGCAACCTCAGGCAAATGTCGGAGAACTATATTTGGAATACCGTCAGTACCACATGATTTTTTGTTGTTTATTCTGCGAAATATGAAACACAAGTCTTCATAGCTGACAAAATAATCAATAAGATTCAAGCTCGGTATGAGGTCAGATGTGAATGTTTCATCGAAATGAAAAATTGATTGGCCGTTCAGGCTTGATTTGAAGTTGGAAACTTTTGTTTCAACGACCTCCGAAAATATTTCATTCCTTCTCTCTGGGTTTGGCAGATGAACCAATTCTAAATGTGTTCCAATCAGGGCATGTTTCTGCAATCCATCACATATAATACTGTTTCCATTTCTATCCGGAGTCGTACTATCAATTTCGATACCAGCTCTATCGAGAATATTTATCTCATCACTAGTGACTTCAAGATTCGATACCTTCACTCGAGACTTCCTGCGGAATAAGCTATTCACTTTCGCGAAAACGCCATCTGGGTCCTGTGGGCTAATACCCCTCAGTTTTTCCGCCCATTGATTGCTGACCTCACTCCTGAAGTATGAACGGATTAAGTTCCGGACATTCTTCAGGTGTAATTTCAACAAAGCCAACGAGGGATGGTTGTAGTCCAAAAATCGTCGATAAATATTGTTGACGCGGGTGAGAAGAAGGCTTTTCAATCTTTTCAACCTTGCGATGGAAGGTGTTTCATATCCTTCCATATTGTTTCGATGTTTAATCTTGGAAACAACTTTCTCCATGGTTTCCAACGTCAGCTTCTCTAACTTCGACAAATAGAGATCTATTTCATCGTCAGTTAGATTTCTGTTATTAGTAACCATTGAGCAAGCGTTGCCATCATCAGAAGGAGGAGATTGCTTCTGGTACTCTCGATTAAACTTCTTTTGAAACTTTCCCCAGTCTGTTTTTTTGAAATTCAACCGATGGTTTTCATGTTGAACTGGAATGAGGAAGACATCATCCCTTTGACGATTGATTTCCATTACGATTGCGTTATGGTCGCTATCGTAAGGAAGCACCTGCAGTTTCCGTTGACGACTATTAAAGCTGAATTCAAGTCTTGCGTCAGCAATGCAGAGGTCCAAGTATGAATTTGTCCTAGGGTATGTTGGGAACTCCGACCCATATAGGTTGCACCTGTATTCAATTTGGTTCTCTGTAATCCATGATTTCAGGAATATACCTCTTGGATTATTGGTGGCGTTTAGCCATCATGTATGCTTGGCATTCAGGTCACCGGCAAAAATATAATAACTATGCAGCCTGTTCAATTCGAGTATTTCAACCAAGGAATTGAGTTCCTCCTTGAACTTGAGAACATTTTGACCAGTTGCATAGGCAGAGATAACGAAGAGGTTATCCCCACCTGGCAGTGAAATTTTGATGACGGACACTTCAAGAAATTCAAAGTTTTTGAATTCGACTTTTTCAATATTTTGGAAACAATAGGGTCTTCTAACCAATATCCCGGTGCCACCTCCCCCATCACCTATTACCCTATCGTTTCTTACGAATGCAAAATCTTTGAATTCCATGGAATGCCATGAATTGAGGTGGGTTTCAGTGAGAAGTATGATGTCAGGCTTTTGCTTAACAACAAATTCAAGGAGATAATCACGTCGATGTATAGCAACGATAGAGTTGACGTTGATCGATATGAGGCGAAGCCTATCCATGGGAATATGACTGGATGACAAGTTATTATTAGGCATTTGAAAGACCTAAACGCTGAAAAGCAAAGTTAATTTTTGAATCTTGTTCGTCGATACTCTCCGATAAAGAATTAAGTTGCTGGTAAATTTTGAAAAGCAGCTCATTATTGCCACTTACATTATTTACATTATTTCCAGTATTTTCTGCTGGTCCTCTAGCGGCGAGTGCAAATGATACTCCGGGCTTGACGAAGTTGGAAGGTATGATATTACGGTGTACTTGTGATTGCTTTGGAGCAAATTTAACTTTTGCATCTTGATATCGGGAGCATCCTCGATATGATGCTGGGTGACCAAAAACACCGCAGTTAACGCAGTATAATTTTTCTTTAGTCTCCGTCTGAGCCAATTTGCACTCACCGGGAGCATGAACGTCTTTGCATTTAACGCAACGATAGTGCATGGCACAATTGGCAGCCGAATGTCCAAATCTTTGACACCGGTAACACTGGTTGACTTCTCTTTTCTGGAGGCGTTCCCACCTCACAACTCTGAAATTTAAGTATCTTATTTGTTGAAGGGCACTTGGACTGCTCTTATTTGCAATTTGTACCAGGTAAAGTGGTAAATTCTTCCTTTCTATGGTCGACCTTCTTGTCGCAAAGGCTTTGACTGAAACAAAATCAATATCTGGTGCAGCCTCCTTGAGCACCTGAAGAAGATCGACCGTATCCTCTCCGCTCTCCAAACCCTTCAACAAGAAGGTCTGATTCTTTTCACTTTTTGGGGTATAGGTGAAGTGTGGGATCTCCCCAGAAATCAGCGCATCTTTGGCTGACTTGAAATCAACCAGTGATTTCGTCCTTATAGTTCATTTTTCGGCATTAACTCTTTTGATTTCGAAATTGGCCAGTTTATTTTCGGCTGCCAGTAGCCGAACCATATCTTTCCCGGTTTGTCCGAACACGTTGATTGGCGGAACTTTTTCTGTCTTGTTGGAAGCTTTTTCAGAGGAACCAGCAGAACTGTGGGCTGGTTTTTTCTCCTTATTTTTGTTCTTTAAATATTGAATGAAATTAACGTCATTATCTTGATTAAAATTACCTCTGATGTTTTCTTCGATTTCCATATCTTCGGTTAATCCCTCCAGCGCTGCAAAATAATTTTGGCTCTCGTTGGTGCCACCAGCACTTAGAACTTCCTCTGGAGTTACTTGCTTTGCACTTTTCTTCGGCTTTGTTACCTGTTGCCATTGATTTTGTGGCTGCGTCTTTTGAGGCTTCATCCCTTGCTTGAAAAGATCCTTGAGAGACGGTATCTCTTGCCTTAGTTCATCATTTTCTTTCTGCAATTTGGCCATCTGTTGATTATCCGCTATTATTTGCAGCTTGCACCCTCCATCTACGGAGTTTTCTTCGTTATATTTTCTTTTAGTGAATGTCGCCAGTTTCGTATTCGTCGTTTCCCCAGGTTGCCCAAACGGTGGGTGGGCTCCTCCATAGCAGCGGCGAAATTTTCTTTGTGAATTTGTTTTTCGTTACCAATCGAAGTAAAAATATTCGATAGAAATTTCCTGAGTCGATTACTTCGACAATATAGGATTTTTTCCGATAAAAATTAACTTCGGACTAACGTTTTTAAAAAATCAATTTAATTTTTTTAAAAGTGTAAGATAGCTATTCTTAAATTAATATTTGCACAAAATTCAAGTATCTCATAATTTTAGACTTGATGTGGAATTGAAGATATTAACACCTTTACATCTACTTTTGTGCATGTACATAAGCCTATTCCATAATTGATTAAAATACCGATTTCAAATTTTGTTTTTAGGGTATCGTAAAATCATTTTACAATACCCTACTAAAATCGCGTCCTGTCTGTCCGTCTATCCGTCCGTGTGTCACACCACTACGAATAGGACATAGTTTTGTTCAAATTCCGAATTTTATTCAGGATGTGTAAGTTTACAAGTATTTGCCGAATAAGTCAATTGTCCTGAATAGTGTAAGTGTCATTTAGTTATCCGAACATTACATTTGGCACGCTCAATTTCAGGACTCTTGGACCAGAAAGGACGAAATTGCGAGCATTAGTCATCTAAATGATTTAGTGGGCTCTAAATCAAATTTGAAGAACGCATGAATTTCTTATATTAAATTTTAATGCTCTCCATTTTAGAATATGTTTTTCCCGAAGCCCATGGTAGATGAGATTATTTTCGAGGCGGTGGCTTTTGATTTTTTCCGTAATGTCATCATGAATTCTACAATTATAGGCTAATGTTGATTAAAGCCCTTCAGCTACAGCGATGTGTATGGGAGGCCCAGAGAGGGTAATTTTTAATAAATGGTAAGCAACATCAATTATAACATTTTAAAGGGTTTTGTAAAATAATCTTACAAAACGCTACTAGTTTCGCGACCTGCCTGTCCGTCTGTCCGTCCGTCCGTCCGTCCGTGTGTCACAGCACTTTTTCTCGCAAACTACTTAAGCTAGAAACATCAAATTTTGTATGCAGGTGTGAAGTGGCGCTCTCTTCAAAGTCCAACTACAAAAAATTTTACAAGGTAGTTGAGGAGGGTCTCCCCATACGGGGGGTGGCCCCCGAAAAAAAAAATTTCATCAGAGGTAGCCGATATGGGTATCAAATGAAAGGTCTTGATGAGAACTTTTCAAAACAGGTTTTAATTTGATACTTTCTGCTTCGAGGGACGCGCAGGGAGGGGAAATACACGAAAAATTTGTCTCCCCCCTTCGCGACCTGTGATCCGAAAAATCTGAAAAAAATTATGGTGGTAGGTGTTTATGATCACAATAACAACAAATACCTTAGAAGTCGAAATTCGATATTCGAATTTCACATTTTCCCCAATAAAATCGCATCGGTACCCTTAAACTGAACGAAATTCGATATTTATGTAGTCCTACTAAGGGTTCTTTAACTTAGTAAGTTTGATGAAAATCGAATGATATATACGGAAGTTATAGCCATTTGAAATTTCTCCAATTACAACAACAATAACACATGATTTTGGTATTTTATGGACTTTCCATCCAATCAGTCACTGCAGTTTTGATTTGATCTTCCTGAAATTTTCCAATAAGGTCAATAATATTAATATTTTTGAGAATTCATGATATGAGTGATTTTTGTTGGTTTGCAACAAAATGGCCACCGTTGAAAGTAGAAAAACAATGGATTTTTCTTTGAACGTGCACATCTCTTGGACATATTTCTTGAAATTATTCATTGCTGGTGACTGCATTTCTGAGAAGTTGGGTACAAAACCCTTCTGGCATGAGCGTAGGTCTGTTTACCCAACTTGTTTATTCAGGCTTCGAATCTAACCAATCAGGGAGAGATAATTTATACAGCTTGCAGTATTGATACGATGCCAGATTCAGGGGATGTATGCAATGCCTACATAAAAATTTTGGGCATACTTTGTAGCAATATTTAATTTCATGATTTATATACTGTAAAAACCGTTCACACAGCCATTGGCGACTTGTCAAATTGTATGGTTTTAAGGCCAGATTCCGTATATGTAGGTGCATTTTAATATTATTTTGACAAATATAAACATTGTGGTTTTTAGGACTTGTTCTACGTGGGCTTAGCAACTGAAAAAATAGAAGCAATAACTGAATCCAATATGGAAAAAGTAAGATTTGAGTTTGAATTTTAGATTTAATTATATTTGAGACTTTTTGCAGTACAACACCAATGAAAGTTTGACAACGGCTCGATTGCTTGCGGACAGTTTTGAGGCCGTAAATTTTTACTATATTCATGCTTTGTTGATTTAGGCATCTTATTGTTTTAGGATCTAGCTTTATGGAATGCTACCCCCAATAAGATGATGGCTGTAAAGCCGAATTTAGCGAGTGTTAATCTTTCTTGTATTATATTTGAATGCCAATTTAATCATTTTCGTTCCAGATTTTCATTGAAACTGACTGCGTAATCATAATTTTTGGCATGATAAGCTATTTTTTAGGGTATTGTTAAATCATTTTACAATACCCTACTAAAATCGCGTCCTGTCTGTCCGTCTGTCCGTCCGTCCGTCCGTGTGTCACACCACTTTTTCTCGCAAACTGCATAAGCTAGAAACATTAGATTTTGCAAGTAGGTGTGAAGTGACGCCCTCTTCAAAGTTTCACCACGAAAAAAATTTATAAGGTCTTTAAGGGGTGTCTCCCCATATACGGGAGTTCCCTCTGAAAAAAAAGTTTTCATCGCATGTACGCAATATGGGTATCAAATGAAACTTCTTGATGAGAACTTTTCAAAACAGGTCTTAAAATGAAAAATTTTGCTTTGAGGGGTGCAGGGGAAGGGGAAATGTACGAAAATTGTGTGTCTCCCCTCCTCCCTCGCGATTCAACCGAAAAATCTGAAAAAATCATAAATGTAGGTCTTTATGAGTACAACAACAAATACATGAAAAGTCAAAATTCACTCAAAATTGTTAATAATTGTATGATATATCGATTTTATGTTTTCTTGAATGTCTTTAAATTTAATAAAATTACACAGATGACTGTTTATAAGATTAATCTGCTCTGGAAGTTTCATAAGGATCGGATGGTATTTAACGAAGTTAGGGTGATTTTAATTTTCCTGTATTACTATGGAACAATATGCGCTGTATTACTATGGAAACAAACGAGTATGGCTAAAGAACAATATGCGCTTTTTACCGACTTAGGCACTATAGCTTTGCTATGATTTGCATGAAAATTTCAGGAATGATAGGTATCATGAATATCTTTGAGAATTGGCTCAACTAGTGGTATTAGTAATCGTCAAGCAAAATAGTGGTTGTTTTAAATGCGAAGATTGAATGATTTTGAGCTATTTTGCCCCAACTTCAACGTTTAAGGTGCATGCTTTTAACACTTGATTCAATTTAATGAATGACTGAAGACGAGTACCTACAATTAATACTCATAGGTGAAATAAGTCAAGGAGGCAGGAGAGAGCTCCTAGCAAAAGGGCTTTGTAACCATTCCAGGATTCGAAAAAATTGGCCATAAATGGATGATTACAGTATAGGGGAGAGGCCGCTGAAAAAAAAATTTCATTGAATGTAGCCGATATGAGTATCAAATGAAAGTTCTTTATAAGAGCTTTTCAAAACAGTACTTAAACTGACAATTTTTCCTTCACAAGCGCAACAAATACCTCAGAAGTCGAAATTCGATCAACTTTGTTGATAAAAGTACATTTTATAAATTTTGCCTTTTTGCCTATAAAATCAAGATGGGACCCTTAAAATTCTCCAAAATCTATAATTTAAGTTTTCTAAAAGTAATTGTATATGGTTCGAAAATTTCACAATAATTGAACAAGAAACAGCTAAGTTACAGCCGATTGAATATTTAACAATTACAACAACATTAAAACATGATACTAGGGAGATACATGCTTGCAACGGACATAGAAACTACAAATATGTAGGAATTTTGATAAAAAAATTAGAAAAGGCTTGGTATATTGATGTATTATTATGACTAATCAAGCGACGAGGTCAAAACACTTGAAACAAAATGGTGGCGAGTTTTAAATCATAATAACCATAATAATTATTTGAACTCAATTTATGGAATCTGTATATAGTATTAGTGAGTGCAGAATATATCGTTTGATTTACTAATTATTTTACAATACCCTTCCGGCAGGCGCGTCCTCCTGCTACTTCAAGTTGTTTAGACTTAATTTCGAAGTGCTGTCATAGTTTTATGTTAGTATTAACATTTATGTGGAGCCTTAGGTAAATGTTTGGATGTCAAAAGATTTGTTCTCAAAACGTATTGAGAACAAATTTACTTTCTTCCAATCTCCCTTCAGATATTATATCAATCTTAATTAGAATATTTTAAACAAAAATAAAGAAATAAGAAGTACGGTTTTATCTTTCATTCTTTTAATGCTGCCATACAATATGAGTAATTGAATCAAAACGATCAAAGATTAATTTTATCTGAAATAATTATTAGGATTCTCTTAGTTAAGAAAAACGCGAGAAATCTGTCAAGATTTAAATTTATATATGAGGAAAATCGGTATTCTTTCCGAATGTTCTTCTTTTGAGGTAAAGCAATTCACGATGGAACATACCTTTGCTAATTATCCAACAAAATTAGTTGAATATGTTTCCTATGACGTAGATTACATCGCTGGTTTTGTCGTCTTCAAAATAGAAAAAACCTTAAAATTCACGGAGTATTTAGCTTCCATTGAAGGCGAATTTTTGGAAAGATCGCTTATGGCCTACAAAACAAAAGGCTACATAAAATCACCTGCAAAAAGTGTAAAACAAATTCGCCAAGAGATGGAAAGCATCCTTCAACAAAATATCAAACTATTGACAAATGATGAAAATATATTGGCAAGAATATAATATTTCGAAATTATAATAAAGGTTCAAACGTATTTTTTAGAAAAGGAATTATTCAGTGAGTATAAACAACATATGACCGAAAGTGGTCACTATTGCTCCATTTTAAGTTTGATAATCAAAAAGTTCCTCAAACCAGGTATTATTTTATATCCAAAAAAAGTCTGGAAGATATTCTTTTCGCCAAAAACTGAATGAAACAATTCACATTCAATATATAAGGAAACAATATTTAATAGAAAATATATTGCCAAGAATATTATTACATGGAAAAAATATCGCTATAAATGAAATTGTCTTCCAGACCTGGAAACGAAATGAGATACACACAACGCTATTTTTTTATCTGATTTATTTGATTCACGTTGTTTGTGTCTAAATCTCCTAATTCCAATATTCGTCGGAAAATTAAACAGTTGCTCTTCATTATCTTATTCGACTTTTATCAATAATCTCTGAAAATACATGTTCATTGATTGTATTTAATCCATAGTTAAGTTAATTATCAAATTTGCCTTAGACACCTTAAATGAGAAACTAAAAAAATATGTAAAATCATTTTGAGTTAATATTTTTCTCATGGCGCTATTAATTTGAATTTGCCCGCCATTTGCTTTCATTTGCCCCTGCCTCGCTGGGACTACAATTGTTTTGAGCCACTACCAATACAATCGAAGAAATCTTACAAATCCATAGCTGATATTCGGAAATTTTTTTGGCTATCATTTACTCCTTATCTTCCCTCCATGAAGATGGACATAATACATCTATTTGAAGGCTGAAACCATCGGGCTCCATCATCTCGTTGCTTTTGCAGCGAGACTCGAGGCAATATTGATCAAAAGGGACTACCCCTTGAATGCCTTCTTTCCGTTTCTTAAAACTTCTTCACAAGTAGAAATAAAACTTCTGATATTCGATAAATTGCTCGAATAATTTGATAGTGTGATGTTCTTCAATTAAAAAATTAATTTTCAATTGACTTTTTAAAAGCATTATTAAATTTTTAAGAAGCTGATGACAGGAGCTTTTAAAACCGCATCTGCACACAACGAATGCTAGGCGTAGAATATTTTTAAGTCTTTTGATATACCTCAGGTATATGGTTTTTCTTTAAGTGTATCAAAGTCACTCGTGCACAACTCTTATGCCCCAGCCAAAGAGTTTACATATCAGAATTAAAGACTGCATCAATTTTATAAAGAAAATAGAATAATCTAAAATATACTTTACAATTTTCGTACCAATCAAAAATTGCTAAGTATATTTTTAATTATTCTATTTTCAGGATGTATCACAAAGCAACAAAAAAAAACATCTATTCATAAAGCAAATATTTGAATTTTGATGTTTTACTACGTATTTACGTATATAAACTGCCTCTCAAAAATACTCAACTAAAATTGAGGCATAGGGTTTTCCAATAAGAGGTGTTATTTTGATATTAAAAGAAAAATGCCATTTTTTAATATAAATGATCGAATGTTTATTTCTTTATAAAGAGAAAGGTATGCCATTAATAGTGAAATATAACATCAAGCAAATGACCACCACGACCACGCTTACAGAACCATATCCTTTTCGTGAAATTTTCGATAACCAAATCGCAAAGTGGCTGCCCTATGTCCTCGATAGCCTCACGAATTTCATCTTTGAGGTCTTGAATCGACGCTGGGCTGTTGGGATAGACATTTTCTTTCACGTGGCCCCAAAGGAAGAAGTCGCAAGGTATTAAATCACAAGATCTATTCAAAATAACATCTCTTATTGCAAAACCCTATAGGTTGTTCATACCTCTGGCTAGTTTTATATTTGAACATATGTAATCAAATTTTAAGAAGGCCTTCCGAATAAATTAAAGCAAGGCTTTTATATTGAATTACTTTCTACTTATTAAGTAGAAATATTTGTAGTGTATTTGAAGAACCTATAACATATTTAAAATAAATGATTAAAAATGAAATCCTTTTAGATTTGCTATTTTGAAGGCAGTTAGTTATTTATAAACATCATCCTTGTCAAGTATATTTGGTCCGCTGAAGCAAAATGACTTGGACTCCAACTGTTCATTACTGAGCAACCTTGAGGAGACAATTTTCTAAAGCACCACATTAAATTAGAGTAATCATATTTCAAAGAAAACATGGTTAATTTCCTGTTAAGAGTCGCTTGTTCTTCACAATGTGTCTCCACACAATCGTCAAATGTAAAATGACTACTCTTTGTGATGTGGAAACATTCTCAAATTCACGAAAAAGTACTTGTGTTTCAAATTATCACTGGAAATTAAATTAAAGCAGATACTTGTGGTAATTCTTCCGTTGTGAAATTTTACTGGAACTCGGAGCATGAAATATCCTTTGTGTGTGTCTTTGTTTTCGTTTGTTTTAACAATGTCGGTTTCATGTTGCTCAAATATGCACATAAACGAGCCAATAGCGTTATGCTATAACTTTTTATAAATTATTGTTCTAGTGCTTTGTGGCCCACTAGAAATTTAAAACGAAAATGCTTTAGCCCAGCATCTAACCTCACATATGACCAAAGCATTCGCCTGGAGGGTTTTCGTAGAACTGAGAATTTTGTGCAGAGTTATATTTATAAATGGCCACATATACATACATATGTGGTTATGTTGCATATGTGAATGCATCCACATATCAACGTATAGCGATCAGGATGTGAATTTATTGTGATGCCCGGGAAATGTTTGTGCATTCAGAGGGAAAACATTCTTCGTCCAAAATATTTCGGGCAAGTAGACAACGAAATGAAACAAGGAATTTTCACCTATTTTCACTCATGTTGCTTTCCAGTTGTTCGAATGTTTCCCCTGTTTTCTATTTGAAGCATTTTTCGATTTTGTTTTTATCAATTCACTTTTAAAACTAGCTACTTCGCGTGACGTTGACTTTTTGCTAAGTGACATGGTTCGTCCTTCTGAGCTTTCCTGTCGCTGCTGCTGTACTAGACAGTTTGAAATGTTGAAGCCGCGAACAAACGGCGAAAGTTTTGAAGAGAAAAATGCCACGGTTGAAATAAAGCAAGGATTTTAAAATGCATCTCGTGTACATGCACTAAAATTTTCTGATAGTTGTGTTTACTTTTATAGTCTGGATGATAGTAGAGAGAATTTCAAACTTAAGTATAGTACTTTGGGTGCAAATTTGTTCTTTTCTAGGGAATATTAGTTGAACAGGGTGTGTTAAAATATTATCTTGAATCCTTATTCTGCTTCATGAAAAATCATACATTGGCTAGCATGTTATTAAGATTTTATTCCCCCCCTTTTTCCTGATTGTGATGCTAAAACAAAACCTTCGCTTTGGTTTTCGCATAAATTGCCTTCAGTTGTTTTGGTCTACTCATCACCTCCTTTAATACCAGAGGTACGGTAGTAAAAACTGTTATAGTCTTTAGTTTGCCGCTAGTTTGCCAACCTTTGTTTCCAAGACCATTTTAGCCAACTATTATTCATTCATGCGTACCAAGTAGCCACTTCATTGTATCTTACACAGGTTATTATGTAGAGACAGGATGTTAATTAGCTCATGCAGCTAACGCTTACACAGCTGGGGGTTGTATACTCGCTTCTCGATTGGCGTTTCAAAATGAACGAGACTGAGCTGAAATAGAAATGACAGGAACTTTGTTCTGATAAATTCGAGTTTATTTATTCATAATAGTCTCCTCCGGCCTCAGTACACTGTTTTGCGCGATCCAAAAGCTTTTCGAAAGAATGTCCTTTGGGATGTCGGTACAAGCCTTTTGGATGCCCTCTACGGACGCAAAACGTTTTCCTTTCATGGCCAAATGCAATTTCCCGAATAGGTAGAAATCTCAGGGAGCCACATCAGGTGAATGCGGTGAGTGATTGATGGTTAAAATGCGATTTCTAGTAAAAAAATTAGTCCCAAGAGTGGATTTTTATGACAAAAGTCTCGTTCATTTTGGAACGCACTTTGATTTGTATGGAACAAAACGTGCACAGACCTTTCGCAAGCCCAAATGATCGGTTAAAATGCGATAAATCGATGTTTTGGAGATATTCAACTCCGAATTCATGAATTTTAACGATGATTTCGGCTCATTTTTTGATGAATTCACGCACAATTTCGATGGAGTTTTCGGTGATCACTGATTTTCGGTGACCCGTACATTCATTTCGTCTCTGAAACGTGTAAACCACTCATGAACCCTGGCACGAGATGGACAATCATCACTATAAACTTTTCTCGTCAATTCAAATATTTTGGTAAAGGTTATACCAATTTTAAAACAAAATTTGATATCAGCTCTTTGTTCGAAATTCATTTTTATACCGATGACACAAACATACTGTCACTTTAGACGCAATAACTTCCCTTCCACTTAACCGAATGCCTCCAAAATTTGACTGGAAGTCAGGGAGGGATGTAACTTTCCAACGCACTCATTCACAGATGACGCCACCAAAAAAATTTTTATGACGAAAGTCTCGTTTATTTTGGAAAGCTCCTTGTATATACAAATATCTATATACATATATCATATATATTGTCGCGTGTTATGGTTCGCGGCCAATAATTTTAATGTTCCGGGAAAGTGAAAACGCAATGTCTTTTAAATTAAATGAGTTTATTTATTTACTAAAAAATGCACAATCACTATTTTAACTTTTTCACAATTTTAATTAGAATCTAACTTTCACTTGTCAATTAAATTTCTATCGCAATTATCTACTAAAATCACTTCACACTCAAACAATTAATATCACCTGTACTTCGCGTATCGCAGTTTTCTATCGCGGTTGTAATGAAAGATCCCCCCATTCATTCAGCTCGACTTTATATAGGGTCTCTAATCATTCAACTCAGTTCTCGTACGTTGGTGAATTAGCGGGAACATTCGAGCAGCGTAATAAATGGGCAGTGACTCACTTTCAGATGTTGACAATACTTGGTGGGCTCTCGTGGTTTCGAGTAAATTCATTTGTTGATGTTCTTAATTGTTGTGAAAAAAATTGCGACAGTAGCTCGCAGAATTATTTGTACATGTAACACTGCCCCCACCTCAGTTCTTTTCGCCCCGAAAAGATGTGTCGCCATTTGTAGTCAATTCTCCCTGGGTGTAATATGGGGCAAGATGGTCCAGATGCACGATTTTCATTTTGGCTCTCGGCTTACGATGTTCCTGTATTCGGTATATGACGTCGTTGATTCGCTTTGTAACTCGGTATGGTCCCTACCAATTATGTTGCAACTTTAGAGACCTACCCTTTCGCCGTTGCGGGTTATATAGCCACACCAGGTCATCTTGCTGGAAGCCAGTAGCATTAGCCTTTAGATCATACCTGGTCTTCATGCGGTCAGTACCCGATTCGAGGTGTTTTCGCACTGTCCGATGTATCTGGTTCAACCGTTTTCTTAGATCACTTGCGTACTCCGAGATGGTTTGGGGTTTCTCGGGAGGTGTTCCGAACTTTATATCAGCTGGCAGACGAATAGTCTTTCCAAAAATGACATTGGCTGGGGCTTGGCCCGTCGATGCATGTTCGGCAGCTCTGTACGCCATCAAAAATAGTGGGATGTGTCAGTCCCAGTCCCTTTGGTTCTCGTCAACCATCTTGGCCAGGTGTTCATTGAGAGTGCCGTTGAAACGTTCGACCATTCCATCGGATTGGGGATGCGGCGGTGTTGTCCTCGTTTCCCGTATTTCCAGCAGCTCGCACATTTCGCTAAAAACTCGTGACTCGAAGTTTCGGCCTTGATCTGAATGTAGTTCACAAGGTACGCCGTACCTACTGACCAAATTTAACAGTAGCTGTTCGGCTACAGTAGTTCCTTCCTGGTTGGGAATGGGATAGACCTCGGGCCACTTGCTGAAATAATCGGCTACAACCAGCGTGTATCGATTTCCCCATTCGGATTCAGGAAAGGGTCCTACGATGTCAACAGCAATCCTTTCAAACGGTACCCCCACGTTATAGGTTTGCATTTGTCCTCTCAGCCGTCGCTTCGGACCTTTGACGGAAGCGCAGATGGTGCATCTGCGGCACCAGTCCTCTATATCTTCTCGAGCGTGGAGCCAGTAGAACCTTTCCCGCAATTTTGCTAAGGTCTTGTTAACACCAAGGTGGCCTCCCGAGGATCCTTCATGCATTTCCTTAACCTCATCGTGGATTCGGCTTTTGGGTAGTAAAGTTTGCATCCTACAGGAGCTGCCATCCGCCGTTTCCCATTTCCGCTTGAGTACGCCACCCTCCACCTGAAGAGAGTTCCATTGTGCCCAATAGCTTTTCAGGGTTGCGCCATGCATTGAAACGCCCTTCCACTCAGGCCGCCCAGTCGTCTCCTTCCATACGAGCAATGGTCCGATGCCTTCATCGGCTAACTGGGCTTTTTGAATCTCCTCCGCTGACCAACCTTCATCAAATTCAGCCGTTATCACTCGCAGATCAACGGGCGGCTCCTTTTCCTCAATCCGTCGACAATGTTTGCAGTTAGCTGGACATGGATGACGAGATTGGGCGTCAGCATTTCCATGAACTCTGCCCTTGTGAAGTAGTTGGGGCCTCACTAGGTCTGGTCGGATCATCGATCGGGTTGCACTAGTGTCGTTTGTTATGGTGCAATGTTCTTCATCAACTTGACCAGCAAGGCATCTGTCTGCTTCTCCACAATGTTGCCTTGGCACGGTGATGGGGGTGCTGGGGATGTCGATCCTCCTAGGCAACGTTCGCCCCACGAAGTTGGCCTTGCAGTCAGATGGGCCTCCATTCTAGGCTCCTGACACGGTCTGGATCTCCACCATCCTGGACAATAGCTCCGTTTTCTTCGCTTCTTGTAGTCTCTTTGCAGGTGCCCCTTCTCTCCGCAATCCCAGCATCCATTCACGCACCATTCACCTGCGGCTCTCGCTCATTTTCCACGCGCTTACACCTGCACTCGTCCGCCCCTACTTCACCGACCCGGGCAGTGGTACGAGTCGCATTTTTCGCTGCCACAAAGTTCAGGCTGTAAACCAATGCGTCCATAACCGTTTGCTTTTGAGCTAAACGCCCGGCTTGTTGCAATTCCTGGTCCTTTAACGCGCTGATGAATGCTTCTGTTGCTGAATCATCTCGATGTTCTGGGTCGTAAGCTGGATAAGCCAATAGTGCCAGGCGCTCAATGTCTTGGGCTAGCTGCTGTAAGGTTTCGCCAGACTTTTGCATCCGATGCCGTAGCTGTGCCCGGTAAATCTGCTTCAGATGGGCGCTTCCGTAATGCATGTCGAGCGCATTCAATATAGCAGTCGGGTTTGAGTGTAAATCAACGGGGATAGTCTGCAAAAGCTCGGCAGCTGGGCTTCTTAGAGCAAGAATTAATGCAGTTGCTCGTTCCTGCTCATTCCACTGATTTGTCCTAGCAGCGGCTTCAAACTGGATTTTGTAAATACTCCAGACCGTTTGCCCGTCGAATATTGGTGCTTGCACATTTCTAGATGAGCTTTGCGCTGCGGTTATAAGTGAGGCTGGTGAGGCAGTTACTACTGCCTTTGCTACTTCCAAGTCCTTTTTCACTTTTTCCATCTCATGGTTGATTCTCTCCTCGACCTGGCTGATCTCAAGGTTGATTCTCTCCTCGACCTGGTATACCTTTTCCTCGACGCATTTAATTTGGCTGTTGAGACTACTGAGCTCCGCTTTTATTTCCGTTGACTGTTTTTCCAGCTTCTGTGTGATGTCTGCCTTGATTCCGAATGCTTGTTGGTCTAGTTTCGCTGATTGTTCATTTAGCTTCACAGCTAAACTGGATGTCTGTTCATTTAGCTGCGCTGATTGTTCATTTAGCTTCACAGCTAAATTGGATGTCTGTTCATTTAGCTGCGCTGATTGTTCATTTAGCTTCACAGCTAAACTGGATGTCTGTTCATTTAGCTTCGCAGTTAAATTGGATGACTGTTGTCGCTGCTCTTGTTGCATCAGCATCAACATTTGCATCAGCGCATTTTCTGGTTCCTTTGGTTTTGGTGTTTCGGCTTCACCACCTTCTGCGCCTTTTTCTGCATCTGAGAGCTCACCCAAATCCAGATTCCCGCCTTTCGACTCGATCGCGTCACGCAAGCGTGCAATCACTATGGCCTTTGTACCTTGCGTGGCCAGATTTCGCTGTTCCAACTTCTCTTTGAGCTCCGATATGCTTAATTGATTAATTTTTGGATGTAAATTTCCTGGCATTTTTAATTGTTTCGGCTGTTTTCCCAACAGTTTCCACGTTAATTTAACACTATTCTGCACTTTAAAAATGTTTAAAAGTTTTTACTTCCAAAATTTTCCTTCTCACTTCTTGACACCATTGTCGCGTGTAATGGTTTGCGGCCAATAATTTTAATGTTCCGGAAAAGTGAAAACGCAATGTCTTTTAAATTAAATTAAAAGAGTTTATTTATTTACTAACAAAATGCACAATCACTATTTTAACTATTTCACAATTTTAATTAGAATCTAACTTTCACTTGTCAATTAAATTTCTATCGCAATTGTCTACTAAAATCACTTCACACTCAAACAATCAATATCGCCTGTACTTCGCGTATCGCAGTTTTCTATCGCGGTTGTAATGAAAGATCCCCTCATTCATTCAGCTCGACTTTATATAGGGTCTCTAATCATTCAACTCAGTTCTCGTACATTGGTGAATTAGCAGGAACATTCGAGCAGCGTAATAAATGGGCAGTGACTCACTTTCAGATGTTGACAATGCTTGGTGGGTTCTCGTGGTTTCAAGTAAATTCATTTGTTGATGTTCTTAATTGTTGTGAAAAAAATTGCGACAGTAGCTCGCAGAATTATTTGTACATGTAACAATATATATATATATATATATATATATATATATATATATATATATATATATACATACTCGTTTATATATATATATATATATATATATATATACATATATATATATATAAATATAAATATATATACATATATATATATATATATATATATATATATATATATATATATATATATATATATATATATATATATATATATATATATGATGCATTGTTTGGCAATAAATAAATAAATTATGCATACACACACACAAACATATATATATATATATATATATATATATATATATATATATATATATATATATATATATATATATATATATATATATATATATATGTTTGTGTGTGTGTATGCATAATTTATTTATTTATTTATTTATTGCCAAACAATGCATCATTTAACAAAACACAAAGATATTACAATTTATACATTAGGTTACTTAATGATTTACTGTATCCGGGAAGAGCAGGATTGTGTAATTATGGACTTGAAATGGGACTTGGAAATGGTTGGGGAATAATGATTGCTAAATTTGTTAAATGTTTTACCACATCTATTTATTGGCGCCTTATCCACATATATGGTCTGATGTCTTCTTGTGGTGAACATAGGGGAATTTCTGGTAACTCTAGAAGGGTTATTCAGCCGTATCTTCTCGGAAATAAATTTCACGTTAATATTACCCCTAAGCACATCGAAAATTAGGCATGAGGACAACGCAGTACGCCTAGAAGCTAGTGATGCCATATTCAATATTTGGAGTCGGTTATCGTAGGATGGAAGGCTATGGAAATCTCTGGGGTCATAGAGGGTCCTTAGGGCAAAGAGTAAAAATTTGTTTTTGTACCGACTCGAATCTAGTTTTATGAATGTTGTAAATTGGGTCCCAGATCAAACAAGCGTATTCGAGAATGGGACGAACAGGTGAAGTGTATAGCGATCTTGTTGCCCAAATATTCTCGAATTCTTTGGCTGTCCTTTTGATGAAACCTAGCATCCTATTAGCTTTAGAGAGGGCTTCGTCATGTTGATGATTGAACCGAAGCTGTGTGTCTAAGATAACGCCTAGATCTACTATGCTCTCAACTCTGCTTAAACTCGTGCTTTTGATTTGATAATCGTTAAGGATGATTTTTTTTTCTGGAAAAACTTATGACATGGCATTTATCGAAATTGAGTGCAAGTTGATTATCGTTGCACCATTGGAGCAAAATATTTAATTTGGATTGAAGAAAGGAAGCATCGATTTGCGATTTTATAATGTGATATACCTTCAGATCATCGGCATAAAAAAGGTGAGGTATATCAGATAGTGCCGCTGAAAGGTCAGATATGAAGATATTGAAAAGTAATGGACCCAGATGACTACCCTGAGGAACCCCACAGAGGACATTAATTTTCTTCGATAAGTGACCTTGGAACTTGACATATTGGATGCGGTTTTTCAAATATGAATGAATCCAGTTAAGCGGTGGGCCAGTGATTCCAAAACTATGCAGTTTTTTATCAATATTTCATGATTCACGTGGTCAAACGCCTTGCTGAAATCGGTGTATATGGCGTCGATTTGGTTACCTTTTTTCGTCGCACATAGAATGTCTGACGTCAACACGACAAGGTTGGTGGTAGTAGATCTGCTTTTCTGGAAACCATGCTGCTCGTCATTGAGATAAGGTTCAATAAGAGGTGAAAGTTCATCGCATACAATCTTTTCAAAAAGCTTCGGTATGGAAGATAACGTAGCGATTCCCCTATAATTTTCAACAGACCGCTTTTCGCCTTTTTTATGGATTGGTATTATATAAGATGGTTTCCAATGTGAGGAGAAAACACCGCTCGAAAGCGATTTATTAAAAATAAGGAAAAGAGGGAGGGAAAATTATCTTTACAGAGGGCCAAAAAACGAGGGGCAATGAGATCGGGGCCAGGTCCTTTGTTCAAATCAAGAGCTTCGATGGCTTGACGAATTTCCTCTTCAGATATCGAAATACTATCGATCTGTGCTCTTGGTGCTATTTCAGAGGACGGAAGGTTTTGAGAGTTTCCAGGATCGCAGTAGATTCCTTGGAAAAAATCAGCAAAAAACTTACAGATTCGCTCTGGAGAAGAAGAGATAGAATCATTGTATTTCATTGCTGAAGGGTAACCATGTGTCTTACGTTTTACGTTGACGAATTTGAAAAATTTTCTAGGATTCCGAGTGATTTCTTCACCTACAACATTTATGTAGAATTTATATGCTTCGAGATTTAATTTTTAACTCATTAGCGAGCTCGTCATATTTTCTCTTAAACTCTTCGCCAACGTTGTTACCATTTTTTAATATTTTATATAGCTTGTTTCGTTGGTTTCGTAAGCGCCTGAGGTCGCTTCCCAGATAGGGTTCAGAAACCTTGTCTTTTTTCTTAATTTTAGGTACAAATGAATCAACAGCGTCAAGAATGATTTGATAAAAGGTGGATAGGTTGGGGATAGGAGCGATTTGCTGCAAATCATTGCCATATAGGGTGCTCACTAAGTTAAAGTCATTACTGTCTTAAAGATTGTCGGGAAGAAGATTACCAAGCTCATCGGTTACGAATTTAATGTTTGGCCGATTAAAGTCACCAGTTATAATGACTTTGTCTTCTTCATTAATTCCAGCTATGATATCAGATACAGCATTATAGATAATTTTGACAGATTCTGGAGGTAAGCATGATTTTGGAGGGACATAGAAGACGCCAATATATACAGAAAATTTCTGCAGCTTTATTTGCACTATTTTATGCTGGAATAATGAATTTGATAGCGTCTTGACGGGCTCAATAAAGAGAGAGTGATGTACAGCAGTCAATACACCACCTCCGTGTCTTTGTCCAGAATCTCCTCATTTTTGTGAGAGTCATTTAACCATGTTTCGGTCAGGGTAAGTATATTAAAATGGCAAGATTTTGCGTCAAGAAACAGTTGGGGCAGTTTATTACGAATACCACTACAGTTGTGGGAAAACAGTTTAAGACTATGTTGAAAAAACTTATGAAAGGGAACGAAAAAATTTGTGTTGGTTTTCTCTTGTCCTTTATAGTGAAGAGATATAACTGGAACTAACAAAGGAAGCATAGGTCTCAAGATATTTTTTCGCCTGGTCTATGGTCACACCCAACTCTTCATGATAGGAAAAATATAAGTTCCGAAGGGCGTCAAGATCGACAGGAAGGCCTTCTCTTTGAATAATGATGTTGAGACTAGTCCTCGTTTTACCTACAATACATGTTGTTTCCGGTGCTTTATGCATGTAGGAGAGGTAGAGGCGAACACATTCATAAATTTTGTGCTCTCTGAGCCTTGAAATAAGGTACCTTTTCTCCAGATCGTTACTCGAGACAATAGTGGCCTTAACAGTGGGTGGAAAGAGTGGATCTAGAAATGAGTTGCTCTTGTTTGAAGTGGTTGATAAAGTTGGCAGTCCGGATGAGCTCGTGGCTGGTGGTATTTGGTCTTCACCACGCACGAAATTACTGTACCTAGTTGTTGAGATGGATGTTTCAGGTATCGAGGACGGATCTTTAGTCATCTCATTGACACTCGATCGCTCTTTTCCAGAAATTTTTCGTGGTTGGCCAGAAATCTCCTTAGTGGTGTTGACTTCTGGCTCGTTTAACGTATCGCTTTTCAAAAAAATAGGAGGAGGTAAGGATGGAGGTGCGTTGTAAGAGATGTTGGATGAAATTGAAGTGTTAGTTATGGAGTTAGGAATCTATACTTTCTTATAATTACTTTTGTCACGGCTGGCCTTGGATTCTGTGACTCCATTACGCACCTTCCATAATTTAAAGCTCATACCGTTCCACATGTAGTTGCCTTTCTTTTTTCTGTAGTTTGTGAAGAACCAAGAATACTGTGATGGAATGAACACTTTGAAGCTTTTCCTTCGAGTGTTCTGAGAAGATAGTTCTTCAACCTTGCAGCTATTGATGTGGAGTATGTTTTCAATATTTTTTCTGACAGCTGTTGCATTCAAATTTTTCCCCTTTGTAAAGAAGATGCTGTACGCTGCATCTGCGATTTTTACCAGCGATGGGCCAGGATTAATTATTGACTTTTGTAATCTTTTGATGCGATCCTCCCATTCTTCTTCTGTCCAGAAGGTTCCAATCTTGTAGATGTAGTTAGGAGTTGGATTAGGTGATGATATTGAATTGGCATGTTGTGTTTCCGTTGAGCGCAATGTCTGGGGAGCCCATGAAGTTTTATGTTGATGGTTCAGAATATTGGTGCACATCTCCTCGAGCCTGCCCAATTTGGTGAGAATATGAGCAAATTCCTCTCGGTCGCTTGATTCATCAGGCTGTGAAGATACTTTTTGAAGTTGCTCACTAAGATTTTGCAGGGCGCTCGAGACGTTACTTTCAAACAATGATGACTAAAAAGCAATGGAGCCCGTTTTTGTCATTTTTCGATTGAATAATTCTTTTATTTAAAATGGATTTTATTTAAGTACATACAAGTATTGTCCATTACTATCTATGACCTTTTGCCATTTTTTGGGTAGGGCCATCTATGTAGAACTTCTGTGGCTTATCGCCGAAAAGCTTGGCCATGTGATTTTCACAGTTTCTTCTTGAAGTGAATTTCTTTTCATTAAGGAAGTTTTGCAGAGACCAAAAAAAGATGGTCTCGACTATACGGTGGATGCATCAAAACTTCCCAGCCAAGCTCTGTCAATTTTTGCCGGGTCATCAATGATGTGTGTGGTCTAGCATTATCATGATGGGAGACAACGCCCTTTCTATTGGTCAATTCTGGCCAGTTTTTATGGTATTGTGAAATCATTTCACAATACTTTACTAAAATCGCGTCCTGTCTGTCCGTCTGCCCGTCCGTGTGTCACACCACTCATACTCGCAAACTACATAAGCTAGAGACATAAGATTTTGTAAGTAGGGGTAAAGTGACGCCCTCTTCAAAGTTTCACCACGAAAAGAAATTTGTAAGGTCTTTAGGGGGGGGGGGTCTCTCTATATAGGAGAGTGGCCCCCGAAAAAAAAATTTTCATCGCATGTAGGCAATATGGCTATCAAATGTAAGGTCTTAATGAGAAATTTTCCAAGCAAGTCTTAAACCGACACCTTTTGCTTTGAGGGGTGCAGGGGAAAGGGAAATGTACGAATATTGTGTTCCCCCTGGTGATTGGACACCTTTGATGTGAAAAAATTGAAAAAATCACAAAGGTGTGACTTTAGGAGTACAAGGGTAATAAATACCTCAGAAGTCGAAATACGATCAACTTTGTTAATTATAGTACATTTTATAAATTTTATCTTTTTGCTTATAAAGTGAAGATGGGACATTTAAATTTCCTAAAACCTACAATTTATGATTTCTAAAAGTAATCGTATGTTCCGAAAATTTCACAATAATTGTACAATAAACAGCTAACTTACAGCCGATTGAATATTTAACAATTACAATAACATTAACACGTGATACTAGGGAGATACACGTTTGCAACGGTCCTAGACACTACAAATAGGTAGGAATTTCGATAAAAATTGCAGAGAAAGTTTGTAATATTTTATGTTACCATGACTAATCAAGGGACGGGGCAAAACATTTAAAACAAAATGGTTGTGAGTTTAAACTCATAACAACCATAATAATTTTTCGAACTTAATTTATGGAATCTGTGTATTAGTCAAGTTTTGATATGCAGAATATATTGTTTGATTTAATAATTGTTTTACAATACTCTTCTAGCAGGAGCCCTCTTCTGCTACTTCAATTTATCTAGAATCGCTTGTTGCAATCTGGTTAATTGCTGACAGTAAAAAACCAAATTGAGTGTTTGACCAGGTTCCACCACTAAATGATAAACAATTCCCTTCCAATAGCACCGTACACACAGCTTAACCTTATTTGGTGTCAATCCTGGTTTGAAGTCGTTTGTGATGATTCACGTGTTTTTTGACCAGGTTATTTTTCGAACGACATTCGCATATCTTACCCAATTTACATCGCCTGTAATGATTTGCTTAAAAAATGGCTCGATTTCGTTGCGTTTTATTAACATTTTGCAAATGGAAATTCGGTCGATCAAATTTTTCTGTGTTAATTCATGCGGCATCCAAATGTCGAGCTTCTTTGTGTATCCAACCTTACGCAATTGGTTCAAAACTATTTGATGATGGATATTCAGTTCTTTAGCAATATCATCACTGCTTATGTGTCGGTCTTCTTAAATTTTTTATAAGATTTTATAGATTTTTTCAGTAATTGGTTGACCTGAGCGAGGTGAATCTTCGTGATCAAAATTTCTTCCAGAACGAAAACGAGCGAACCATCTCTTGGCTGTGGCTTTTGATAAAGTATCTTGACCGTAGACACCACAAATTTGTTCACGAGCCTGCGATCCATTTTCACCTTAACCGTAGTGATATTGTAAAATATAACGAATTTTTTCAGAAATTTCAATACAACGTTTGACACGAATGACGAAATACAAAACTGTTATATGAAAATTGTAGACTGGAATGTGACCTTTCAAACGCATGTCAGGTTGACTCAATCTGCTTATAAGTTATTAAGGCAAGTTCATTGAATCTGCAAAAAATTATGCAAATCGGATGACAAATAAAAATTCGAAAATTTGCAGCTTAATATTTTTAGCAGCCGTTTTCAATGGAAATTCATAATGGTGGCCCTTGATGGTTCAGACAAGAATTGAAAATGTATATATTAAACTTTAATGGATTGATTAAACTTTAATGGAAATCTTTTGAAATTAACTGTTTGAGCTATTTAAGCCGACAAGTTATCGTCTTTGTGTGGTAACCACTGTGAAAGGTATAAACAGCAAACGTGAGAAAGAAGACACCTATATTTATATGTTTATAACAATTTATTATCTGCCGATTTTCAATATGTGATCCATAAATGTGCAACTCAATTGAATTAGCAAATATTTGCGCTTCGATAAAGCGTCTTGAAATACGAACGTAGGCAGAGTCTTTTTATGTCAATAAATACCCATGTGGCGCTACAACAATTGCAGTAAGAAGTTTAGTAATAGACAAGCCAAATTCTTTTTCGAAATCTCATGCTACAAACGAGAAATTTACCTTTCCGGCTGGTGCTGCCAACGGGGATGTTTTCTATTCTGTAAGGATTGGGTGGCATAATTTTAATAGATTATATGAGGAACCATGGTACAATCTAGCCTTGAAAATTATTTTAATTGAATTTAGGTACCAAAATTGCCTCTAAAAAGCGTGCTATAAATTAAATTAAAGGAAACCGGTGCCATATCAGTTTTTCCCTGTTTAATTAATGGTGGTGGTGGAAGTCTACATTGAAACGGGTAAATTAATTTGACATCGATTTCATGAAACTTTTTCTTCTTTTTGAGCCCAATTAAACGGTTTTTTTTCCTGTAAACGACCAAATTGAAAATGGTGGGCACTTAAAGTTTCAAAAACTAAATATATATGTATATTTGCTGAATGAAATAAATATTTATGATGAATGCCATTAAAGTCTTTCTTGAATTAAATAATCCTGTCTGCAAATCGTAAGTTAAGCACAAAACCCTTCTGACATGAGCGTAATGCTGTCTACTGAACTCGTTTACAAATTTTTCTTATAAAAAATCTACACTTATTTTATGCATCTAAGTTGTTTCTATAGGTATAATTGATAAAGACGCCCAGCAAATCCTGGCGAAGGGCAAAATTAAGATAGGTTGGGTGATCTGCAGGATACAGAGAAGAGCGATCCCTATCCGCTGCTTCAGATGCCTCGAATACGGACACACCGCGTATGGCTGTAGGGAACCCGACAGGAGATCTCTGAGCTACAAATGTGGTGAAACGGGGCACAAAAGGAAGGAGTGCACGAACGAGGCAAAATGCATTCTTTGCAAGGATGCTAAGCTAGCACCCGGCGACCTCAAACATGAGCCGGGGACAGGGAGATGCCGGGTTTTCAAGGAGGCCCTAACTAAAGCCAAATCGATACTCAAATGATCCGTATCCTGCAGGTCAATTTGCACCGAAGCATAAACGCCCAGGACCTACTTGAGCAGTTTGCGAGGGATAAGAAAGCTGACCTCCTGTTGCTGAGCGAGCAACATCATAACAAGGACTCGCAAGCGTGGTACCCTGACAAAACTGGTACCTCGGCCATCTGGGTTCGAGACAGCGCCCGCCTTCAGGTGCAGGGCCATGGACGCGGGGATGGTTTTGTGTGGGTGCGGTGTTCAGGGATAACATATTTCAGTGTTTATCTGACGCCTAACGAGGCAATGCGATCTTTTCGAACCAAACTCGATGCCCTGGAGGACGCTGTCTCGAACACAGAGGGCCACATGCTGGTCGGGGGAGACTTCAACGCTAGAGCCATCGAATGGGGTATGCCACAATCCGACCCAAGGGGAAAGCAAATCTTGGACATGGCGGCCAGAACAGCGCTTTTTGTCCTAAATACTGGTAACACCCCTACTTTCCGCCGCTGGGGTTGCGTAGGAACCATACCCGATGTGACACTCGCTTCGGAGTCCCTGGTACCTAGAGTACACAACTGGCGAGTACTAGAGGACTACTCGGCTAGTGATCACCAGTATATAGCTGTTGAGATTCACGACGGTGCCACTCTACGTGCATATGCCCAAACTTCAATCCTCGGATGGAGGACTGGGAGGATGGACGTCGAGAAGTTCACTGACGCGCTTACGGCAGGCGCACCGTTGCTGGGAGCTCCGCCAGGGAGTGGAGGGCCTACAGCCAAGGACTTGGTGAACTCAACTATGAGTGCCATCATAGCTGCTTGCGAGTCTTCCGTGCCCCGCCGGAGACCCCGACACGGTAAGCCTCCAGTATACTGGTGGTCAAACGAGATCGCCGAACAAAGAAGCGAGTGTCACAAACTTCGGCGAGAGGCCCAGCGGGCGCGAACACGGGAGGAGGCAGACACTAGGCTAGCAGCATACAGGTCCGGCAGGAAATATCTTCGCAGGCTAATTAACAAGAGCAAGGCCCGATGCTGGCAAGACCTCGTGGACGATGTAAATAGGGATCCGTGGGGCCTTGGCTACAAGCTGGTTATGGGGAAACTTGGTGCCCTACGGAAGCCTTGTATACATGACGCGGAAAAGATGGACGCGATAGTGCGGGGACTCTTCCCCGCCCATCCCGTCCGTGTTGACGCTGTCCATGGTGAAACAGCAGTCGAGTGCCCACTCTTCACACAGCTGGAACTGGAGGAGGCAGTCCTCTCCCTGAAAGCGAGGAAGGCTCCAGGTCCAGATGGTGTTCCAGCTGAGGTTTTGCAGCTCGTCTATCACCATTGTCCTGACTTGCTGCTCAGCACATTCAACGCTTGCCTACGGGACGGGGTTTTCCCGGTACGATGGAAGGTGGCGAGGCTCGTGCTGGTCAGCAAGGGGAAGGGAAGTCCCGAATCGCCGTCTGCATACCGCCCGTTATGCATGCTAGACATGGCTGGGAAAGTGCTTGAGAAACTCATCAAGGGAAGACTCACTGACGCGATTTGTGCTGCTGGGGACCTATCTCCTCGGCAGTACGGCTTTAGAGCAGGACGTTCTACCATCGATGCGATTGCAGAGGTGGTGAACGCGGTCCAAAAGGCAGAGGCATATAGTCGCACCAAGCGACGGATCGTCCTGTTGGTGACACTCGACGTCAGGAATGCCTTCAACTCCGCTAGATGGGTGGATATTCTGGATACGCTGGAAAACTTTCAAGTTCCAGAATATCTAATGCGGCTTTTGAGGAACTACCTAAAGGACCGAAACCTGCTCTACGACACGACACAGGGCCAACGAAGGATGGAAATTACATCGGGTGTTGCCCAGGGATCTATCCTTGGTCCGGACCTGTGGAACGTGTCTTACGACGGGCTACTGAGACTTGAGATGCCAGATGAGTCACGCTTGGTCGGCTATGCGGATGATGTTGCGGCTCTGGTCGCCGGACGCACCGTTGAACAAGCGCAACTTAGGCTAGGTATGCTAATGCGCCGAGTGAGGGACTGGATGACTGCTCGCGGGCTCAGTTTAGCACTGGAGAAAACCGAAGTGGTCATCTTGACAAAAAAGAGAATCCCTAGAGTAAGGATGATCAGTATTGGAGATATACAGATCGAATCGAAGCCAGCGGTGAAGTACCTGGGGCTACTGATCGACTCGAAGATGAGTTTCTCTGAGCAAATCAGGGCAACGGCTGAGAAGGCTGCTTCGGGAATATCGGCCCTGAGTCGACTTATGGCCAACGTAGGGGGACCCAGCCCATCAAGAAGACGCCTCTTGATGAGTGCTGTAGGGTCAGTGCTACTGTATGGGGCAGAGGTATGGGGCGACGCTCTCAGTAAGGAGGTATACCGAAAACGGTTGGCACAGGTACAGAGAAGAGGAGCACTGAGAATTGCATCTTCGTATCCAACAGTCTCCGACTCGGCGGTGAGAGTGATTGCAGGCGTGATACCTGTCGCCCTCCTTGCTAGAGAGCGCCGCGCTATTTACCTGCGCCGAAACGAGGATGCGAGGGAGATGGTTGTCCGCGAGGAGAGACAACGCTCACTCAACGATTGGCAGCAGTCTTGAAGGAATTGCACGAAGGGAAGGTGGACTGCGCGCCTCATTCCGGATGTGAGACCGTGGCTAAATCGAAGGCATGGTGAGACTGACTTTTATCTGACCCAGCTCTTGAGCGGGCACGGGCGTTTTCAGTCTTACCTGCACAAGATCGGCAAGTCACGGTCTCCCGATTGTCGGTTTTGCCCAGGAGAGGAGGACAATGCCTGTAAAACATTTTTGCGTGTACCAAATGGGCCAGGCTGCGAAGGGAACTCTACAGGGAGACGGGAGAGCTCACCCCGGATAATATAGTTGCGGTGATGCTCGAATCGGTTGACAAATGGAACCAGGTGACACATTATGCTCGGGCAGTCCTAAAATATAAAAGGGACTCACAGCAGCCGGAGGCGCTGGGGCTGGGGGATCGCTCTTCTGGCAATTCCTCTTCCCCCTTGAAGGCGCCTCACGGCGTAACAAAACGAGACCTGGCCCGAAGTAATGTGTCAAACGGTTCCAGGCTAGGTTCTCAGATTGACAGGGGAGGTGTTTAGTGGGTAGTCCAAAGGTATCCTCCATGGGAGTCCCACACTGCCAGACTCGGCGAGCATAAATGCCTTCACCTCCCTACCACAAAAAAAAAACATAGGTATAATTTTTCGGTGCAAAATGATCCATTAAGTGGTTCAACAATTACGGTATTTAATCTTATTAAAAAATTTTCAAAATTAGTGATCTTTAAAAGGATTAAGCAGATAAAGAATTACAGGTAATTGGAAAAGTTAACAAAACAGTCCTTTTGGAGGGTTAAGGGAAATATAATTAACTAGCATAATTAGAAACTTTACAATTTTTTCAATGACTTATTCAGAAATTAAGGAAAATAAAGATGATTGGAAATCACCCATGTCTATATCCATTCATTTTTCTTGTGATTTGTTGCAAACATACCAGCTTATATATGCATCGAACTTCCACTCCTGCAGGTTCCCCTGTATATCCCGTTCTTCTCCCATATGTTCTTTGAATCTTTTGCGCTTTCAAGAATGTTTTCAGCTGTGTTGTCCTGCTTGTAGCCACGATTTTAATGCCTTTGCATTCCAGTACGCGTTTGTAGTGTTTTTGAGTGCCTTCGTCTGCATGAATAATATGGTCAGGCTAAGTGGCGTAGCTAGAGCCTCGGGGGCCCTGGGGCAGCAAGGAAATTTGGCCCCCCCCCCTGCGAAAATTTTTTTTCAACTCTATCCTTAGGATTGCCTAAATAACGTTTAATTTCCCGCGCATATACGGATATCGAGCACTGTTCAACGCGATCAGCTGCTGATGTCTGTGTCAGACTCAGCAGTGTTACTAAGAGTTAAAGTTACTAGAATGAGGATTGCCGACTCTGCGCGAGAAATGGACAGATAAACGTCGAGCGTCGGTGAGAGAGGATGAATACTGTGTGCGGGATAGGCCATACCCACCTCTTCGACGACATTCTGTTTATTTCCGAAAGCGGCTCGAGCGTACTCAGCATTCATTTGTTTATCAGTGTTAATGACAAACAACGTAATATAACAACTGTATAATTTAAAAGTTTATACATAGTTTTCAAGTGCTTTGTATGTTTTAATCCATTCTCATGTTATTCTGCGCCATGAAATGTGTTTATTTGAGTGGGGCGAAAAAAAGAGAAGCAAAACGAAAAAAAAGATGAAGCGAAAAAGATTTCCACTAAAATCGTGAATTGGTTATCATCCAAACCTGCATCATCTGTTGATACGGAAACTGTTCAAGGTATTTGATTGTAAAAATTATAAATATAATTGAAATGAGTTAAATTAACATAGTAAAATAAGCAGTAAAATAAACATATTCTACTATGATATTCTCAAAAAGTTTTTGAAAAAATCTCATCAAAGAAATAATTAGGAATCTTTAAGAAACTGCCACGTTATTGGAATGTATATTGATTTTAGCTGAAAACACAATTCTGCAGCGTTGTACAGTACACAATTCATCACATTTAGGTTTTGTAAATAATGAAACGCTAAAAACATAACTGAGCAGAACCAAGCAAGAGAGCGCTCGGACTACTGTGGTTCTACTCGTATTTGCTCCGAATACATCCGAGCAGTCCAGAGCTGCTCGAACCGGTGCTCGTACCGTTGTCGCTCTCGAGCACGCGCTCGAGAGGAGCGGGAACCAGTACATGCCTGCAAAGCGATCAAAGCGATCCTCTCCCTCCCTCCCCAATTCATGCGTTCTCATACCGGGATTTCAGGCCCGAACAATCTCCTGCACGTCCGAGCGTTCGCTCGGTTATGTTTTCCAGCGGTTTGTATTGTATTTTCAGTTCGAATAAATACAACTCGTAAAAAATTGATAGTTTTCTAATAGACTCCTAGTTGTTTCTTTGTAATAAGGAGCACTAGGGATCTCCAGGAAAGTTATTGGAATGCAAATAAATGGTTGTTATATTCCAGAAATAATTTTTATGCAGAATCTTCAGAACCTGAACCAAGCGCATCAACGCAGAATCAATCTCAATTCACCTCAGAACCACAGACAGAATCATCCCAAAATGGCAAAGATTGCGAGGTAAAAATATTGTTATCAATATCGATAACTTTCTTGACAAATTGAAAAGTTATGTAATGCAAAGCGTCAATTATTAAGGAATTTTCTATGAGAATTTGCTTTGCCAAGCATGTGTATTTGTTAACAGATTATGATTTTTCCCACCAAATTCGCTGGCTTTAAAACTTGCTCCTGTTCCCTCTATATTTCCAGACTCCTCCGCTCGATGCGAGTAGTGCGAGCGCTACAACAGGAACAACAGGAACAGACTTACTGCCTCCTTCTGACATTGAGAAAGGACACACTTTTCCTAGCGTTATTACGGGCCCAATTATGAAACGAGCTGTAATTTCATCTGGCCCCGAATAACATACTGATCCATTTCCGAGAGATGAAAAACAGGGCGGACGACTTTTCTCAACAAATTTTTACTATACTACTGCGAAATTGGGACTCCAACTGAGAAGAAATTGGTTATGCTATTCGACCGAGCATGACTCTCCGTACTGTCAACCCTGTTGGCTTTTTCCTGAGAAAACGACAGGCGGAAATCAAAGTGTTTGGGTTACAGGGTTTCGGGATTGGAAACATCTTTCGGAACGCATCAATCTCCATGAAAATTCCCAATCACACGCTCTGTCATGCGTCATTTACGAAAAGTGGCAAAAACACGGAACGTTGGACGAAGCACTTGAAAAGGATTTAAAAAAAAATCATAATTTTTGGCGCAAGGTACTTGAAAGAGTTTTAGATGTCACGTTAATGCTTGCCACATGCAATTTAGCTTTTCGAGGGCGAAGTCATAAACTCTTGGATAGTAATAAAGGAAATTTTTCGTCCGTGATAGAGTTATTAGCGAAATATGATCCTGTTTTGAAAAATCTATTGGAGTTGCCTGATAGGTCGGTAACATACTTGAGTCCATGCATTCAAAATGAAATTATATCTCTTCTTGCTAAACAAGTCTATGATTCTATAGTTTCTGAGTTACAAAAAGCTCTTTTTTTCTCAGTGATTATGGACACAACTCGAGATAGCAGCAAGGTAGATCAATTAAGTGAAGTTTTTCGTTATGTTAAAATTGTGTACAATGAGAAAGAAAAACCCACCAAGTTAGAAATTCGTGAAACTTTCACATCTTTTACTGAAGTCAAAAATCAATCGGCTGATGGCCTTTCAGATCTTATTCTATCCTCAATTAAGCAGAAAGATTTAAATATTCAGAAATTGTTTGGACAAGGCTACGATGGCGCAGCCGTTATGAGTGGACGTTTGGGAGGCGTTCAAAAAAAAATCCTCGAAGTAGCACCTCATGCTTTATTTGTTCATTGCGCAGCCCACAATTTAAATCTTGTGTTGAAAGATGCTGTTCGACAAAATTCAGAAATTGCACGTTTCTTAGATATTGTACAAGATATTTCTAATTTTTTCGGCCACAGTATAGTACATTGGCAAGATTTGCAAACACCTTCAGAAGAACAAAATATTTCCAAAACAACCTTAAAAACATTAAATCGAACACGTTTTTCAGGCACTCATGACTCGATTTACGCGCTTAAAGAAAGATTGCCTGATATGAGTAGAAATTTATCAAGTATCGTTTTAACCACTGAGAAGTCTAACGAAAGAAACGAAGCGTTTGGACTTCAAAAACGTGTTGAATCTTTCAACTTCGTTTGTTATATTGTGCAAAGTTTTCGAAAAAATTAATATTGTGGCAAAAGCTCTTCAAACAGAAACGACAGATTTGATGACAGCACATGAGTTATTAGAAAATGCACATATAGAAGTTTCTTCCATGCGACAATCGTTCGATGAATTTGTAAAGGAAGCAAGCGATTTATGTTTGAAACTTGGTATTCCTTCTCAATTTTCAGAAGAAAAAAAGTGCACAGAAAACGAAAAAAAACATTTCGATGAATTATGCGTAGACGAAAGACTTTCGGATCCTAAGGAAATTTCGCAGTCACTGTTTTTTACCCTTTAGTGGACACGATTTGTTTCCAATTAAAGTATCGATTCGAAGGTATGGAATCGGTTCTAGGAGTCTACAAGATTATTCAACCAAAGTTCATAATCAATGCCACTGACCAAGAAATTTCGTTAGAAGCAGAAAAATTTCTGAAAATTTTCCACGATCACATTTCTCCAACATTTCCATCGCAATTACTGTCTCTGCGATCAGCGTTTCGAAAAAAAATAAGTCAGATTGATAGTGTGAAACAACTTGCCGAAATGATTATTATTGAAAATAGTTCCTTGACGTCAACCTACTCTGATGTATGCACTGCGTGTATTATGTTCTTGACACTTCCTGTGACAGTTGCAACGGCAGAGAGATCTTTTTCAAAATTGAAATTAATAAAAAATTATTTGCGAAGCTCTATGGGGCAAGAACGACTGTCTGGATTGGCATTATTATCAATTGAGAATGAGCGAGCAAGAAAGATCGATTTTAGCGAAACTATCGACAAATTTGCGGCATGCAAATCAAGAAAGCGGCATTTTTAATACTATTTATTAATCAAAATAATTAAATTTGTTGTACTGAAACGAAAAAATGTTACTTTGTAAACAATCTAATAAAACAACGAAAAATTTTTTTTATTGTTTCACTTTGAAAAAAAATTGTTCAATTTGAGGTATTTTCAGGGGCCCCTAAAGTCTTCGCCGGGGTAAGATTCTTTCAGGGCCAAAAAAAAGTCGACGAGAAGGGGCCCTGGGGCCCCGCCCCGCCTGCCCCATGCTAGCTACGGCGCTGGTCAGGCTGTATGTATTGTTACTTCATAGTTTTTTGCTGACCTTTTGGCGTTTCATGTTCATGTTATTTCCATTGATCTTCGCCGTTTGTCCGATGTACCGTTATTCCTTGTCATATCTATGCACATTAAGTGATACTACCTGTACAAGTATAATGAAGCGATCTACCATATGGTGGAACGTTGCTAATTTATGTTGTAAGTTATGATTAGACGAAGCTGGAATTGTTCTGTGTGTCACCGTTGGTTTGGGAAAACAATCAAATACATTTCATTTTCGTTAATGATCCATAAGTCCAAGATTCAGTTCCCCTGTTAACTAAATCTGCTGTTATTCCTTATTATGCGCTAAAGTCAATTGGCGTTCCTGTTTCTGTTTACACTGTATAATATTGTAAATTTGTCAATTTCACATTGTTTATATCCATTTTTACGAGCTATTTTGTAAATTTTGTTAAGTTTATTGAAATAGTTAGTAGGACTCATGGGGAATAGAAGGAGTCTCTGCACCATTGATCTGTACGCAACGAGTTTATGTTGTGCGGGGTGGTTAGATGTTACGTATATGATATGATCAGTTGTGGTTTATTTTCTATATGTTTTGTAGTCAAATCGTGTTTATTCACATGTCACAGTTATGTCCATTTAATTGAGTTGTCTGGTATTGCATTCATTTATGTAAGTAGTTTGTAATATTTATTTATATGTGAGTCAATAACCATGAAACAGTCATCCACATACCGCTTTTAAAATATTGCATTGATTTTTTGACAATTTTTGGTATAAAGGCTTCTTCCAAAGATTGTAAGAATATTTCTGACATTATTCAGGACATTGGATGTCCCATACCCAACCGTCCTTGGCAATATATGTGTTATTATTGAATCTAATATAGTTCTGCTTGATTGTGATCTTTAGGAGATTGAGCAGTTGATTTGTGAATCGTCAGCTGTTGTTGAATGAATGTTTTTCTTTTAGTCTGATCAGTGTTTCATCGACTGTATGGACGTTTAAAAGTTTGTGATGTCTGATGATAAAAGTCGACAAGTAACAGTCAGTATTAGAGAAATAGCTGCTGTTCTTTAATGTTGTCGTAAAGGTGCATGACATCAGCCATTATTGTTGCCAAATACCGTAATAATTAGTATGCAGGAGTTGGCCGCTAATTAACGAAAGGCCGGATAGGAATATTGGGTTAATGGAGTTTAGCTTGTGCATTAAGGGATGGTGCGGATGGATTTGGGTTTATGCAGTGGTGCTTAGTATTAGAAGGACTGATTAGTGGGGATTGTATGATAGTAGTGTGTAAGTCGGCTTAGAACTTATCATTGAGGGCCTTGTTCATTATTTGGTATTCGTTGGTGCTAATAAAATCGCTTAGTTTTTGTACGTACTCCGTTGTTTTTAGTATAACCATTGTATGTCGTCTGTAAGCCTTTAGCATTGTAAGTAGGTTGACCTAGTGTTTTCTAAATGGATCTTAATGTTTTACGATCTGCGCGGAAATTCATTTTGCTTATGCTAGTGCATATTTTTTGGAGTATACTCGTACTTCTGCAGTGTGTCTTGTATGTGCCTGTTGTTATTGCACCAGTTTGCTAATGGATAGTTCAGAGTCACTGGTTGTCCTAGGCCTGTGCTACAGTTTGTGATTTATAATTTGTGTTTTAATCTCTTATCTGAAAGCTCAATTTCCTATGCGGGAAAACGCTTATATCGTAAATTTATAGTCAGCCGATAGAATGCTCTGTTCATTCATGTTGTCGTTGTGTTTTTTTCTTTTTCATCAATTCGTCAAGTTATTTTGTCATGGTATCGTATTTAGTTTTGAGCTGAATATCAACATTTTTGTCATGACACTGTAGAATCGTAGAAAGTTTTCAGCTTTTAGAAGTTTAGTTAGTTGTAAATGTGGCTATAGGAGTTGTCGGTGGGTTTTGTCCTTTTTCATGCACAGTATATTTATTTGTTTTTATTGCGAAGTAGTCGTGTACTATATTGTTTGTTATGGGCAGCAAATCTGCTTCGTTGTATTACAATTCCTGCTAAAGCTAGTATTATACGTTTGCTAAAGTTCTATGGGTCTTTGGTTAAAGATGTGGAACAATCGCAATATTTTTGCCTGGCTGACAGTCTAGTAGTTTATTATTTTTCCTAAGAACCCATCGGGTCTTGATTTGTTGAGTGACGAGACGGTTTTTAACTCTTTTGAGTTATCTTCAGGGTTTGAAGGATGTGTGGAAGAAGATGACTCTATATAGATGCGGGTTGAGCTAAGCAGATGGGCCCTAGGTTAGGCTAGGTAGAGGGTAGTACGTGTTTGCCATCTAGGTTGTTGGATGTCCATTTATTCTAGTTTTTCCTGTTGAATAAAATGCTCAAGAACAACCAATAGTGGATGCCGTTAACTTTTGTAGGCAAAAAGGCATACAAACATCAAACTTCCTTAAGAAATAGAAACTTCAAACTGCATTGAAGACTAGGAATGGCATTATAAAGAAACTGAAACCAAAAATTAAAGATATACTAAGATGCGAAAACAGGGGCAGATACAAATGGACATGCAAGGACTGTGACATGATATCCATAAAAAGGACCACAGGGAATCTAACGACAAGATAAAAAGAGTACTTATGGTTTTTATTACACAACGAAGCAGACTACAATTATGTGACTCATCTACAAAGCTACACCCGCTCAAATCTGATGCTACACAAACAAAACAAAGGACCAAGGCTTGACATTCTATAAAGACTTGAAATACATTATCAACGAAAACGAAATAATCCAGAACAAATGGATATCCATCAACCCAAAAGATAAAAACCCAATATTCTTCTACCTGGCTTAATCTACGTCCTACCTGCTTAACCTATCTTCAACCTATGTAAAGTTGTTTCCTTCCCCACATTCTTTAGAAATAGAAAACGACTCATAAGAGTCGAGACGCTTCTGCTCACCCAACAAAGCAAGGCCGGATGGCTTTTCGAGAAAAAGAAAATGAGCCTGCGGATATCAAAAAAACAAAATAATTGACCATCTTGACTAAGTTCTTTAACCAGTTGAATCCGTCGAGCAAAAACCAAATGGCGGTCACTTTAGGTAAAAGGCATAGTTCCGATTTAAACGAAATTCGGAATAGATGTAATTGAACTATATAATGAAACTCTCACTAAAAACTCCAGGAGCGAAACATCTGACACAAAATGGCGGCCACTGAAAAATAATGCTTCTCCGTTTTGAGCGATAAGTAGGTTTCACGTGTGTTTTCAGAAGGTTAGAGTAGTATACAGCATTTACAGAACGTTGTATGCGCAGAAAATTGACGTACAGCACGTCCCGCCGGTCCCAGAATACAGTACGTATAACCTTACCCAGGGACCTGGTTGTCTTTGCGTTGACTGGCGCCCCTTCTCCCCTCTTTGGACGACACCTTCTTTCGGGATTGTAATAGTGTACCCATATCTCATGTGTCGGGAAGATTCGCGTCATAAAAACGTCCCCCATCACAGCATCATGTGAATTTTCACTTGAAGTTCAACAGTTTAGGAACCATCGTACCGTTATTTTGCGATATTGAAGGTGTCCGTGGATGATAGACTCTACACTACCAATACTGATGCCGAGTTTAGCCAAAACAACTCAAAAATTCATCCTACGGTCCTCTAAAATGAGTTGTTCTACGCGGCAAATGTTGTTTGGTGTAATGCTGGTTCGCCGTTGACTATCATGTGACTCATTCTCCACGGTTCCGTGACCATCCTTGAATGCTTTGGCCCATTTCAACACAGCAGCCCTGCTCAGGCACTCACTACCAAACTGATTTCACAAATGCAGAAAAATTTCCGTGTTTTTAACGCCTTCCCACACTAAGAAACGAATGACAATACGTTGTGCAATGGCGGTCAGCACTTGACGTTCACTCATGGTCGTAGCACGCGCGCGAAACATACTCTCTCGACGAATACTCAAGCCACGACCTTCAACACATACATGCACACCATCTACAGCGTCTCCATCATATTTGAACCACGCTCGTAGGTTGCGATCAGTTCTAGTGATTTTGTTATTTCAATGACCATGCAGGTGCAAATTTCAAAACGGTGATGGTTCAGATATTCGATTTTTTCAAGCATTTGTGGCCCTCTAGTGGCTAAGTTTCTCAACGGAACTATAAATTGTTAGAGCAAATTTTTCATCCTGCAAAAAATTATCGAAATCGAATGATAAGCAAAAAAGTTGAAAATTTAATACTTTATATAATTTAGCCGTCATTTTCAACAAAAATGTTGAAAGGTTTTGTTCTATCCAGAGTGATACTCCGATTTGGACGAGAGAAATAGGGCTACGATAGATTTAGTTTAAAACAATCCAAAATTAAATGCTTGGATTCAAAAAGGTCTAAAAGTAAGCGAAATTCGTTATTTTAGTAGCAACAAAAGTGTTAAATAGAAAATGGCCTATATTGAGAAGAAAAGTATTGGTACGACAAAAAATTTTTCTTAAACAGTATTAAACCTTCAAAGTGGTGGCCAATCATATTATTATTTGCTTTTTGAAACTAATTTCACCCATGAAAATTGCCTTTCCGGCTGGTGTTGCCAACGGGAATTTTTTCACTTTCATTATCGCTTCACGTCTACTGACATCTTATACGTCGCGAGTCTACTAGAACTCCTGTCAGTGGCTTGGTGTTTGTACTGAGTAGTCTCCAGCACTGCTTGCTAATTATAGGTCGTTCGCATGCTTGTTATGTTTTAATAAGTTAAGCGCTGATAACGTTATCAGTCTTTTTAATTACCAGCCACATGTTTGTTATCGTTGTAATGACCTAAGTACCGGTGACGTCGGCAGCATGTTCCACATCCACCGAATTGTTATCTGAAGTATCCTAGGGATCAAAATGAAGAAGAGACGTAGTTACTTAATAAACGAGTTGGTTTGCAATGTGATGAGTTAAAGTTGGACTTATAGTGAGCCTCCACTTGACCACGTTTAATGCGTCGGAGTGAGTTTTGGTCCACGTCCACTCAAAATCTTTGTTGAGAAGTTGATACAAGGACTCAGATACTGTAGCTCGGTCTTGCAGGAATCTGTCGTAGAGATTGATTACTCTTAAGAGCGCTTACAGCTCTGTTTTATTGCGACGTGCAAGGCATCTAGAATAGACAGAATCTTGTCTTTTGACGGATGATCTCCTTAAGCAAGTATTCTGTAGCCCAAAAATTCAACGCTTTTTGGCAAAGTTCGCAATTTTTCTTCTTTACTTTTAAGCCGTATTCATACAAGATGTCAAGAACATTTTTTAAGCGTTAAGCATGTTCCTCTTTTCTTCGGCCTGCCAGAACAATATCGTCGATAAGCACTGCCAGTCTGTCTATGCCTGCCAACAAATTTTCGTTTAACATTTGAACGATTCCAGGTGCAGCAGAGATGCCGTATTTATTGCCAGGAGATATAAAGCTTCTTCGTCATCTACCAACTCCGTGAAGATTTGATCCAAATCCAATTTAGAGAAGATTTACCCACCTGAGAGTTTTATGAATAAATCGTCAAGAGTAGATAGTGAGTAGCGGTCAGGCCGGAGAACTCGGTTTGCGGTAGCTTTATAGTACCCGCACAGCCGAAGACTTCCATTGCGTTTTGGAACTACCAGGATAGACGTAGCCCATTCTGAATATCGTTGAATTTCTTCACCAGACGTTGAATCTCTTCGATGACTCTATTTTGCAAAACGTAAGGTACAGGAAGACTTCTTAAATATATCGAAGAAGCGGTGTGATCAGAATCTAGTTGATCGCAGGTCCTTTACATTATCCTAAGCCTCTATTTGATGGGTCGTCATTTCGGATTGACACTCAGCTGATCCTTTCATTTCAGATCTTGAAGTATCGCGTTTGTTTTGACTAAACTTATTTTTGAACTTACTAACTCGTGTCTGTTGCCCAGATTGACATACTTTAGCAACGTTATCACATTTTTTGCGTTCATTACAATAAAGAGAGTAAGGACTCATCGTGCATTGTGGTACTTTGTGATCACCTGCGCACCTGAAACATTGATCGTGGATTCAAGTTGTGGCCTTGAATTTGAGCTAATGTGGCCCACCCCAATGCCGTATGTGCCAATGATATTGCAATATCTAGTCATTGCCATCTACTGATTATACAGTGATGATCATAAATACTCTGTATATACATTTTCAGAGAAAGAGCCTGAGAAAATCAAAGGAAACTACTGCGGTAGCTTCCATTACTCCAATTTCATCACTTGCAAGAGCAGAATTGTATACATAGCAAATAGACAAAAACTCTGTTAACGAAAAACCGTGACCAAGGGCCAAACAATTCGTTAATTCATTAGTAGTGAAAACATTGATATAAATTTTTCGAACTTACCAAGTATGGCATCCAATGCAAGCACCAACGTACTCAACAAAAAATTTTATTGCATGCTAGTCTTTACAGCGCTGTTTTAACGCCTGGGCCACAACCAAGTCCATTCAAATTTTTAAATAACGATAGAAAAGGTTTTGTCTTACCAACAGTTACCCTAGAAATGTCGGTAGTCTTACTGCTTTCAGCGCAAAAAAAGCCCAAATCTGAAAAGTTGACACACATCGAACTTTTTGCCCTGGCTTTCTGGATCTTGAATGATTTAAAATCCGAATGGGAAAATAATTGTAAAATTAGGTAATAATCACATGGTTGGACGTGGTGACATTGACCATATCACCTAGAATTTCATTACGGTCATTGAATGAGATAGCCTAAAAATAAATCTAACCACCAAGGTTCGGATTTGGACTATTGCCCGATGGATTATTATTATGTGGATAAATATATTAATTTTCTAATTACAAAAAAATCCCCGTTGGCAGCACCAGTCGGAAAGGTAAATTTCTCATATGTAGCGTAAGGTTTCGGAAAAAAAATTTGGCTTGTCTACTACTTAACTTCTTACTGCAATTTCGGTAGCACTACAGGGGTTTTATTAACAAAAAGGATCTGCCGCCGTTTGTGTATGGAGACACCCCATAGAGGCGCAAATATTTTGCCAATTAAATTGAGTTACACACGTATGGATCACATATTGAAAATCGGCGGGTAGTAAATTGTTATAAACATATTTATACTCGTTTCGCCCTTCTCACATTTGCTGTTCACACATTTCATAGTGGCTACCACACAAAGGTGATAACTTGTCGGCTTTAATAGCTCAAATAGTTAATTTCAAAAGATTTCCATAAAAGTTTAATCAGCACTTGCATTGCCATTAATATATACATTTTCAATTTTTTTCTGAACTATGAGGGCCGTCATTTCGATTTTTATTGAAATCGGCTGCTAAGAATATTAAGCTGTAAATTTTTGACATTTTTATTTGTCATTCGATGTGCATAATTAAATTAAATTAACTTGCCTTAATAACTTATAATTTCAAGTTTCAACGGGATCTGTTGAGAATCTTGGCTGCTAGAGAGCTACAGAAATAAAAAACATTGCTTGCCGCCCCCCTGTATGGGAAGACCCGCCTGTATGGAGACACCCCCCTTAAATACCTTAAAATATTTTCTTGCACTGCAAATTTCAAGAGGCACCACTTTTGACCTACGTAGAAAATTTCCTCATTCTAGCTCATGTGGTTTGCGAGAAAACTTGTTATGACGCACGAACAAACGGGCGGACGGACGGACGGACAGACAGACAAGTTGCGATTTTATAATTTTTTAGGGTATTGTTAAAAATATTTTACAATATCTCAAAAATGATCTGGTTTATAAGTTCTTTCAAGTAAAGTCATTTAAAACGTTTCCATGAAAAATATTCATTATTTCAGTTGGCACTAAAATAGCGAATTGCGCTTGCCTTCAGACCTTTGGGGGCCGCCATTTTCAATGCATGCATTTGATTTTGGATTATTTTAAATCTTTGTATGCTAGGACCTCATCAATCAATGTACTATCTCGTTCAAATAGGAGTTTCACTCTAGACAGGGCAAAATAATTCAATTTTTAAAGAAAATGGCAGCTTAAAAATATTAGGCTTTAAATTTTCGTTTTTTTTATTTTTCATTCAATTTTAATAATTCCCTGCAAAATACAAGAACATAGTACAGAAATTCATAATCTCAAGTTTCATCAAAATCCGTTGGAAAATGTGACCGCTAGAGGGCCACAAAAACATGAAAAAAACGCATATTTAAACGGCCGCCATTTTGAAATTTGCACATGCATGATCACCAAAATATCAAAGACTGTAGGTCTAAGTAATGCCTATCTCGAAACCAAGTTTCATATATGTCGGATCAAAATTGCGACTTTTAGAAGCCTTTGAAGTTTTGACCTTCAACTGACCGCCATTTTGTTTTTTGCAACCTGACCTCCAGTTTTTTTACGTAATTCTTTAGATACTTATAATTTCTATCCAACTGCCGAGTTTCATGAAAATCTGTTGAAACCTTTGACCACTATTACCACAACAAAATTTTGCACGTTTTTCGACCTTTGAGCGGCCGCCATTTCGTTTCTGCTGTACCGACTTTGGATTTTTTATTGTGAGATTCATCACATACATTAGTGAACCCTTGTACCAAATTTCATCCAAATCGGAGCTATACTTTGGTCAGAACAGAAATCACGATTTTTCGTCTAAAATGGCCGCCATTTTGTTTTTGATCAGCCAATATAGCTGGTTCACGAACGTAGCCGAGATAATTATCCAATACACCTTTCCTGAAAATTTGGTGAAAATCGAAGCAAAATTGCAACCTCTAGCGTGGTCACAAATTTCGTTATATCCCATATATATATATATATATATATATATATATATATATATATATATATATATATATATATATATATATATATATATATATATATATATATATATATATATATATATATATATATATATATATATATATATATATATATATATATATATATATATATATATATATATATATATATGATGCTCTCCGCAATATGTAAATTTCTCTCGAGAAATTTTCCTAAAAGCGTATTGTAGAATATTACATGGGTTTATTATACGCGTAGATTTTCACACCTTGTGAATCAACAAATAATCTAGTCTTCAATGTTTAAGATGAGGTACAAATTGTTCTCGTCGTAAAACGCATCAGGCAGTGGAACCAACGGCGATTTTGTGTGCAATGGCTGGAATCCAAGGAACAAGAATATCTTGATGAGTTTCGAATGATTTTGGTCCATTATATTTTATCTTCATTGAATTAAAGCATATTTTCGAATTATTGACGCAATTCATTCAGTGGAAGGGTTTAAATCAAATCACTCAGCTAGTGAAACTTGAGGCAACATAAAACCTAAGTCGAGTGGCAAATTTCCCTAAGGCATGAAGTTATACCGAGAAAGCGAGTTACAGCACTTTTATGCATAGTACTTACGGCATTGTTACCAGCTGTCGTAACTTCATTCTTGACATCCGCTCTGCTCTTCAGTGTATTTAATTGAAGTGGTTTTGTGCAATTGTTCATCCCAGGGAATCTGCACAGCTTTCCTATTACACGTTGGTATACTGATTGGGACATTGCGAATTCAGTATTTATTTTTAGTAAATCGGTCGAGTAACGTAGAGTTTCCATGAAAATTTTAGATGCGCCTTTAAAATGAGTAATTTGACGGTGTTTGAAAGTGTAATCAAGCACGGTCTATTCACGGTAGGATCTAACACTATTCTCGTCTCCAAACAAGCTGATGAACCGGCAACCACCACGGAGTAGGCACGATCGATGGGAAAACCCACTACAATACTCAAGTGAAAATTGAAGTGAATAGCGACAAGCGCAATTCATGTAAAAGTTACCCATTTTTAATATCAGAATCAGGTTTTTATTTTAGTTAAATATGGATGCAATTCTTAACAAATCTTGAAACTTAACAGAATCTTCCAAGGAAATCAAATTATTTTTTCACTTCTGCTTAAAAGAAATATTTTTGTCCCAGAATTTTCAAATCAACCGAAAACCAAGCGCCAAGGACTATGCATCGTCAAATTATACTTGTTTAGTCAATGGCAGTAGAAACTGCTGGTTCATTTCGTTCCAACTAACCACAATAATATCCCTAATGCAGCATCGAAGAATTCATCCAGAATGGCTGTTTTACTTACGTATATGTTTAATGCTTGCCTTAAAATTTCATAGTTTCAACCTTTATGGGAGCATACATACATTAGTTTTACCTGTTTCCAAGCCAGGTAAAAATCCACAACTCCCTGTTAATTAAAGATCGGTAAGCCTCGAACAAGTATCTGTTAGAATACTGAAGAAACTCATATTGCATCAGTTGAATAAGTTGATAGAATATATTTGATTTTAGGCTATTCAGTTAACCAAAAACTATGCCAAGTCATTCATGACATCAAAAATTTGTTAAAGTAAAGCTTTTGATTGGGTTAGTCTTTCCGCACATTAAAAAAACTGTTTGCTATGGTATAGCATAATGTTCTTCTCTACAAACTAGCAAAACTTTGTTTTCTGCAGTATTTGTTAAACACTATCTAGACACACAGCAGTATACAACATGCCAATGTGTCGCCCTCCTTGCTAGAGAGCGCCGCGTTATTTACCTGCGCCGAAACGAGGATGCGAGGGAGATAGTTGTCCGCGAGGAGAGACAGCGCTCGCTCAACGATTGGCAGCAGCCTTGGGTGAATTGCACGAAGGGAAGGTGGACTGCGCGCCTCATCCCGGATGTGAGACCGTGGCTAAATCGAAGGCATGGTGAGACTGACTTCTATCTGACCCAGCTTTTGAGCGGGCACGGGTGTTTTCAGTCTTACCTGCACAAGATCGGTAAGTCACGGTCTTCCGATTGTCGGTTTTCCCCAGGAGAGGAGGACAATGCCTGTCACACATTTTTTGCGTGTACAAAATGGGCCCGGCTGCGAAGGGAACTCTACACGGAGACGGGAGAGCTCACCCCGGCAAATATAGTTGCGGTGATGCTCGAATCGGTTGACAAATGGAACCAGGTGGCACATTATGCTCGGGCAGTCCTAAAATATAAAAGGGACTCACAGCAGCCGGAGGCGCTGGGGCTGGGGGATCGCTCTTCTGGCATTGTCTCTTCCCCTCTCCCCTCCCACTAGGAAAGGGACTCCCCAGCTTGAAGGCGCCCCACGGCGTAACAAAACGAGACCTGGCCGGAAGTAATGTGTGAAACGGTTCCAGGCTGGGTTCTCAGGTTGACAGGGGAGGTGTTTAGTGGGAAGTCCAGTCGCACATGGGAGTCCCACACTCTGTGCATAAATAGCATTCACCTCCCTACCACAAAAAAAAATGTATATAAGGGACTACACAAACCATTTCGAGCGACTTTCAACACCCTTACTACTCATAAGCTATTTAACCTAAAAACTTAAAATTTGTCACCGCTGATGAACCTACCTAGCATACCTACAATATCGAATTTCAAGAATGTAGCCAGTACAGTTATGGAGTTATGAAGATCTGAAATGCATCATTTTTGTAATTGAGTCACTCGTCAAAAATCGAACCCATTTTCAAGTGACTGAGAAACTTGAAATTTAGCACCTAGGTAGATTATTATGCCGAAACATAAAAATAAATAAAAAAAATCCAATATCGGTCTGATTAATAGTTTTTTGAAAATAAACTAAGGAATGTTTCGAATTCCTTATATTACGTTTAGAGAAACTACTATGGAATTTGGTACCCATTAGATCTCAATTTTTCAGCAATACTGACACCGTTCTGACCGTTTCTTCTATTGAAATTGGCCCCCCTTTCTCAATTATATTTTTGTTGGGATCTATTACTTCCTAGACGACCGGAAGTATTCAGTCAGAGTTCTAGACAATTTTCAAGCATCAAAAACAAACCAGCAGGGGTTCCCAAAAGTTTGCACAATTGTGCTTACACATCATCGTTTATCATGCCCATTATCCTATCTGTAGTTCCCGCTTGGAGCCTACATGGCATAATCTATAGATCCAATTTTCACGCAGTTAATTAGGCTGGATCTCAGCAATAACGTGTCAAATGTTGGACTTTTTGAATTATCGTAGACTTTTGACTTTACATATCTCTAAAGAATGTAATCTAACGGTGTGAAATCACACAAAAGCGGTGGCCAGTCAATAGGGCTGTCTCGTGGTATTAATCGTTCGTCAAGTATCTTTATATAAATTAATTGTATTAAACGCTGTGCACTATTCTGCTTAAACTGCATATCAGCAACGTGAAGTTCTCCCAATCGAGGCACCAAAAAATTAGTAATCATTTCTCCGTACCGCTCACTGTCGACTGTAATATTGTGAACATCATTATTTTTGAAGACATATGGACCAATTATTATAATTAAGGCCATTAAATGGTAACTTCTTCTAGATGCGATGGAGTTTTGACAAGTGCTTGTCGATTATCATCGCTTTGCATGTCGCAATGCTGCCGGGTGTTGTAGCCATTTATCTTAAAATGTGCTCCATCAACAAACAAAATGTAAAAATGAAATTGTGGATCAATGATCACCAAATAAACGACAGGGTTTTCATGATGAATTGCCAAGCAAAACTGACCTCAAAACAACTGAATACTTTGACATCGGCTATCCACGGAAACAGTGCTGCCATTTTTAAATTCTCTGCCTCTAAAAAACACCCTATATGCCACACTAAATCAGTGTCTGAAAATGGCCTTTGATAAACCTTCTAATTTCTCTAGCGAACAACTGAATAAGCTAGTGGGAGGCCACAGTTTTAAAAAATATACACAGAAACGAAGAAATAAAATGAAAGCCAGGGCTCATTGCAACAAAGCCATTGATTTTCGCCCTTAAAATTAACATATTGTATATTGAAGAACATCGTACTGGTCAACAAAAAAAAAGTTTTTTGCTTATTTTTTCCTTGTGAAGTGTAGATATACTGTTTCTAGGGTTAAAAACCAAAATGGCTCCGCTAAACTATAAATATCAAGGTTGGCTAAAATGAAATACAGGTATGAGTCCCAAAAATAAATGAAACATATATATCAATAAGCAAATATTTTAAACAAACTATTGAAATATTGAACGATGATTTGATGAGTTTAGTGAAGATTTTGTATTTGACCAATCAATAAACGGTTTATCCGCAACAAATCTTTCCCAATTATTTACGAAAGTATGCGGTAAGCTTTTGATTCTCTATTTTCATACGATACATTTCAATTAGCTTTATGTTGAAATCCTTAAACACAGATTTAACGACGTCATGTTCAAGTAGTATCTGCACAGTCATACTAATCCATGATATAGTTTTAAGCAGAAAAAGATGTATTGCGGTGATATTGCTTTGCGAACACATTGCTGCGGTCGATGCTTTCCCACCATGGGAACCATCTACAACCACCTATTAAGCTTGCAATGATTTTAATGCGCAAACAAAGCTAAATACATCCCCATTTACATCCAGATTATGTTAAGCGAGATAGGGCTAATGTGTCTTTAATTTGAGGCTTGGTGGGTTGTACGAGAAAATAATAAATATGGAAATTATGATGTAGAACTTAATGAAAATCTAGTTTGTACAAAACCACATATGAAACTGCATGAGGTTTTATTAGATTCTAACATTTTGTACCATCTAGAATATCTCGAAATACTCTTTAAGTTCTCTTATCTTATTCCTGCACTTTTTCGTCCATTTATCTCTTTGATCCGATTTGTTTTGTCCAGCGGCCACCGTTCAGCTCTTTCTGTAGCTTCTGCTAACCATACGAAATTCATGTAGCAACCAAGCGAAAGGATTAAAAAGGAAACTTTTCATTAAATTACATGGAAAAATCCAACGCCTAAACTTGACAGCAAAACAACAGCTCACGAATATACAAACACAAGCAATTTTGCGCGTAAAATCAGCAACGGGTTGACGTGAACAAGTTGGGTTGATAAAACTGCGCTCATAACAGAAGGGTTTTGTACCTAACGTACGATATGCAGACACATAAAATGATTAAACACAAGAAAAATGTAAATGACAGGCACAAAAAATATATTCTTACTTCAATTTTAACTGGTATAGATATTTTAAATTACATTCTTGGTATTTAAAAATGTAAATAAATCGTGTTCCGTAAATCAGTGAAGGTAAGTGCTTCTATACATTAAAACAATACACATTTTCAAATATAAAAATCAGCCTTTGACTAGGGTAACTATTTTCAGTCTGAAGAACTTTAAATGTTTTAAAAATAATATGAAAATATAAAAAACATTAAACTAATTCTTTTTGATGCTTTGTTAACAAAAACTGGAACTTCTTTTGAGATTTATTATGTTCTTCTTTGTAGCACTACAGCCTCTCTTGGGCCTTCGCTTAATGCAAATAGCGCCTCCATCTGTCTCGGTCCATTGACCGCTTCATCCAATTTTAAAATCCGAGCAGCGATGAACTGACCTCGTAGACAGGTCAGATCAGCGCTTCTTTGGTCTCCCCACTAATCTCCGCCCTTTAGTTCTCCCAATGAATACCTTTTAGGGTATCCGTTGTTCGTCCATACGATTCATGTGGCCAGCCTATTGCAACTTCCGCAGTCTTACAATCGTTGAAAGTTCTGGTTCGTCAAAGATTTCATAGAGCTCATGGTTGTATCGAATTCACCATTGGTCCGCATCTAGCTTCACTCCAATTATTCGCCTCAGGATCCATCGCTCAAAGGCGTATAATATATTTGCGATTGCGTGGGTCAGGGTCCATGCTTTGCATCCATAGGACAAAACAGGTTTTATCACAGATTTGTATGCCTGGAGCTTTGTTTTTCTGTGTATACAGCTGGTCTTCAAGATCGTTAAAACTGAATAAAATATTTTATTTGCGAGTTACATTCTTCGGCGTATGTCGTCTCTGTCATTGCCTATTCTCGTTATTTTCGCGCCTAAATATACAAATTTGCTAACATTTTCGATACTGTATTCATCAAGTGTGATATTTTGTGTATTTGAGGTATTTTTCCTTGACTTCATCATGAGTTTTGTTGCTTTACTAGTTTTGCTTCGCTGTCAAGTTTCAGGAAGAGTTCTTTGCCAGTTGTTAATTACCGTGACAAAATGTTGATGTCACCCGCATAGGCTACTACTTGGCTTGAATTGTATAGTGATGTACGTTGTGTATCGAGATTAATTATATATAAAAACAAGTTGGGTAGGCAGAACTACGCTCATGTCAAAAGAGTTTTGTACTTATCCCACAATATGTGGAGAAGTAGAATGATTTAATTCAAGAAGAACTTTCATGACATGCATAACAAATATATTCTTGCTTTTTTTTGAGGTAGGGAGGTGAATGCCATTTATGTACGATTGTGGGACTCCCATGCTCGCAAGAAGGTGACTGTACTACCCACTAAACACTTCCTGTCAACCTGAGAACCTAGCCTGGAACCGTTTGACATATTACTTTGGGCCAGGTCTCGTTTTGTTACGCCGTGAGGTGCCTTCAATCTGGGGGATCACTCTCCTAGCGGGAGAGGAGAGGGGAAAAGGAAGTGCCAGAGAAGTGATCGCCCAGCCCAAGCGCCCCCAGCTGCAGTGAGTCCCTTTTATCTTTTAACACTGCCCGAGCATAATATGCTGCCCGGTTCCATTTGTCAGCCGATTCGAGCATCACCGCAACTAAATTATCCGGAGTGAGCTCTCCTGTCCACTTGTAGAGTTCTCTTTGCAGCCAGACCCATTTTGTACACGCAAAAAATGTGTGGCAGGCATTGTCCTCCTCTCCTGGGGAAAACCGACAATCGGGGGACCATGACTTACCAATCTTGTGCAGATAAGGCTGAAAACACCCATGCCCGCTCAAAAGCTGGGTCAAATAGAAGTCTGTCTCACCATGTTTTAGATTTAGCCACAGTCCCACATCCGGGATGAGGTGCGCAGTCCACCTTCCCTTCGTGCGATTGACCAAAGACTGCTGCCAATCGTTGAGCGAGCGCTATCTCTCCTCACGGACAACCATCTCCCTCGCATCCTCGTTTCGGCGAAGGTAAATAGCACGGCGCTCTCTAGCAAGGAGGGTGACAGGTATCACGCCTGCAATCACTCTCACCGTTGGATTAGAGACTGTCGGATACGATGATGCGATTATCAGTGCTCCCATTCTCGGTATCTGTGCCAAACGTTTTTGGTATACCCTCTTGCTGAAAGCGTCGCCCCATACTTCTACTCCGTACAGCAGCACTGACCCTACAACACTCATCAAGAGGCGTCTTCTTGACGGGCTGGGCCCCTCTACGTTGGCCATAAGTCGACTCAAAGCCGATATTCCCGAACCAGCCTTCTCAGCTGTTGCCCTGTTTTGCTCAGAGAAACTCATCTTCGAGTCGATCAGTAGCCTCAGGTACTTCGCCGATGGCTTCGATTCGATTCGTTTATCTCCAATACTTATCATCCTTACTCTAGGGATTCTCTTTTTTGTCAAGATGACCACTTCGGTTTTCTCCAGTGCTAAACTGAACCCGCAAACAGTCATCCAGTCCCTCACTCGGCGCATTAGTATAACTAGCCTAAGTTGCGCCTATTCAACGGTGCGTCTGGCGATCAGAGCCGCAACATCATCCGCATAGCCGACCAGGCGCGACTCATCTGGCATCACAAGTCTCAGTAGCCCGTCGTAAGATATGTTCCACAGGTCCGGGCCAAGGGTAGATCCCTGGGCAACACCCGATGTAATTTCCACTCTTCGTCGGCCCTGTGTCGTGCAGTAGAGCAGGCTTCGGTCCTTTAAGTAGTTCCCCAAAAGCCGCATTAGATATTCTGGAACTTGAAAAAAGCCTCATCACCTCAGCCGGAACACCATCTGGACCTGGTGCCTTCCTCGCTTTCAATGAGAGGACTGCCTCCTCCAGTTCCCGCTTTGTAAAGCGTGGAAACTCGACTGCTGTTTCACCACGGACGGGATTGGCGAGGAAGAGTCTCCGCACTATCGCATCCATCTTCTCAGCGTCATGTATGCAAGGGTTCCGTAAGGCAGCAAGCTTCCGCATAACTAGCTTGAAGCCAAGGCCCCATGAATCCTTGTTCACTTTGTCCACTGGATCTTGCCAGCAGCGAGCCTTGCTGTTGTTGATCAAGCCGAGAGCATGGACGTCGGGAGACAACACCACTTATGTCAAGCAGAATGCATTGATACTTTCCAATTGTGTATCTTCCCTACTAAGAACTCCGAGGCAAATGTCACGTCCGGTATGGTTCCCTCACAGTCAATACGACGGAAATTTGGCGTTCTTTCGGAGTTTAGTACGACAATCGCCATCCTGGCCACCATTTCCATGATTTGTTTTCACCACGGATCCGTTTAAGGCACGCCCCATTCGATTGCTTTCGCGTTGAAGTCACCCCCAACGAGCACCTTGCCCTATTCATCATATCTGAAAATTTGGAGAAGATTCAATCAAAAGTCCAGTATCCAGTCCGATGGAAAGCCCATGTAGTCGAAAAAGCGTATATGATTATTGTAATCGGAGGAAATTCAAATGGCTATAGCGTCGGTAAATTTTATTGAAACTTATAGAATAAAATGATATTTTGAAGAACTATAAATGGCTGATTTCATCTAATTTAATAACACTGATACAGTTTTACTGACAAAAATCTTAAATCCTACTACTGTTAGCAAAGTTCAACGAATTTCAGCCTCTGTTTTATTTATTATTGGTTCTAGCTCTGAAAGGAATTTCGCAATAACCTACTAGTTTCCCATTTTATCTGTCCGTCTATCCGCCCGTCCATCCGACTTCCGAAACTATAGAAGCTACAAAGCTCAAACTTTGTGAAAAGGTCAGAAGAGGTGGTCTCTCGAATTTATGTGCTACCAAATATATCAAAAATTTTTAAGGAGGTCCCCCCTTATAACAAAGTATCCCTTAACTAATTTTTTCATCAAATGTAGTACACGAAAAGTTCGTACATTTCCTCTGCCCCCAAGGTACTGATAAGGCAATTTTACGACTTGTTTTGAAAAGATCTCATTGAGACTGTTGCAATGACACCCTACTCAACCACCAATGGTGAATAAAAATCCGATGGGTCACCTCCCTATATGAGGAGACCCCTTAATCCCATTTGAAAAATTTTTGCAATTCAAAAATTTCAAGAAGTCAACACTTTTCACTTTCCCACGAAGTTTCATGGCTGTAGCTTCTATAGTTTCGGAGGGAAACTGCTGTGGATTTCAGACGGAGGGAAGGACAGACGGATGCAGGTCGTCATTGCAATAGGGTTTTGTATTTTAGTACAAAATCCTAAAAAAGACAGACTTCATGTACCTTAAAAATATTCGTTAAAAAAAATGTTTCGCTTAAAAAATTCATCGACTACTTATGTTTAGCATTGGATTAACGAGTACATCAGTTTTTACTGAATGGCTTTTACAAAAATATTCGCTATATTTAATATTCTTCAGAGGTTATTTTTGGTCCTTTTTTGGTCGCATAAATAGCATTGGCTTTTATTATCCCCAGATGTGTTCGGATGATCACTTTTAATTGCCCTGCTGTAGATGTTGCTGCGTTATCTATTGGTCTAGAAAGTTTTCTATTCTTTTTTCAAGTCAATAGAAAATTTAGAATATTCATCTTTCCTTTCTTGAATAAATGGTGTTGCCAAGTCTGTGCCAATTTTCTTAATGTACTCATTGCGTTTGAAACGTTTTCCTATTTTCGAAGCTTTTCACAAAATGAAACCATTAGGTGTGGAAATATTGAAAATGGCAGAATCACTGTGTTCTTCTTGAAACGGAATAATTAGTTCATTTTTGATTTAAGGAAACAAAACCTCCCTTAGTGGCATCACAAAACTGAATAATTTCAGGCTGAATGATATCATAACTAAGATTTGATTTTTTTGGCACATATGAAGCCCTTTTTTTATCATTTCTGAATTCAAAAAGAGTGGAGCCTAGGGGTTGAGTTTTGTGTGGCAAAAATTATGTTGGAATTTCGGGCTTATTTTTCCGCATTGTCCTCACAAACGTCAACACATTTTGTTTTAGTTTGTCGACTGACTCAATAGAAGAAAACCAATTATTTCCGGTAATATTTGTATTTGTATTGAAAACAGGTTCAACCAGTGATAACGCAGTTTGGGGCGAGACAGTGAGTTATTTTTTTCCTCTGCAATCAGATTTGCCACTGTATGTAAATGCATTGTGGAAATAATGTGTTTTTGAATCATACAGGTACTTATTCTTGACGCCATATTTTGCAGCCTTGCGCAAAGCATCTCATCCAGCGTGAGTTATTTAGAGTAAGAGAAATATTTCTGAAAATTTTTTGTGAATATATTGTACACTTCTGAAATTAAAGCAGTTCTTTCATTTACTTATCGTACGTCTCTTGTTTTAATACCATCAAATCGTAAAGATGACAGAAGGAACAAAGATTGTTTTAGAGACATAGTGACTCTGAAAGTATCTCTTCCTGTGCTATCTGTTACTCAAAAACTTTCAATATCTTTGTGTCTTGATTTAAAAACACCAGCTAATAACACAAAGCCTAAAGACGCCTTTATTTCCAACACATTGACATGATTGATATATGCTTCTCGGCTAGTGCATTTTTTTGAAAATGGAGTTATTTCTTTGTTAGTGTATATGCATATTATGTTAATTATCACATCATCGTTACTTAGATATCACGCCATTTTCACTTCAAACTAGTGAAAAAAACAAAAAATTGTGTTTCTAAACCCAACAGAAAAAAACAAACACTTGGTATCGAGAGTCAATTTCGACCCCAAGCTAGTTCGTACCTTCACTTCTTGTTAAGATTAAGCAAAAACGTAAAACAACACGTAAAATAATGAGATTATATTGATGCGCCTATTTGTAAGTGAAAAACGTCTCAAAAGAGAAGCTAACTTTTCATATAACTCCAGAAGATTGGAAACAACGGCGGACAACTCACACGAAATATGAAAAATAATAAATGACGTAAAAGATAATTCATCACCCTGGATCATGTCATCAAATGCTGAATTTTTTGGCATGGACTCCAATAATGCAGCACTCCCATTTGGAACATCAAATTCGATGAACCACTTTTTTTCAATAATAGGTGAAAAAATTACCAGGGAGCTTGGTGACAAGTCAACTAGCTGTTTCAATATTATAAATAGCCCATCTCAGTCCATCTTTCATATTCATCAAGCGACTACAAGAGAAGTATTAAATACGATCGAAGATTTGAAAAAAACATGCAGCACCAGGTATTGACAATATCACCATACATGAAATTTTTCTAGTCAAACAGAAGGTTGCTGAACTACTTGGAAATTTTATAAATGAGCATATTAGAAATGGACGAAGAGAAACTGGCAAAAATACATCCAATATTCAAAGGAGGAGATCATCTAGACCCGAATAATGACCGCCTTGTTGCACTTTTGACAGCCTTTGGTAAAATATTCGAAAAACTTGTTAATAATCATTTAAAATCTTTTTTAATGGACAATTCTATAATAAATCTGAAGCATTTTGGCTTTCAAAAGAACAAGAGTACTCTCGATGCGTTACTTTCTGTCTCACGATACATCAATGAAAGTCTTGACAAAGGAGATTATGTTATTTCAATTTTTTTGGACCTGAAGAAGGCTTTTGATACGTTTGATCATGACCTGTTACTTCAAAAACTTGAATCGTATGGTATGGTATGGAGGCAAACCGAAAGAACTTTTTGAAAGTTATTTGGAATGAAGATTCCAAAGGACATCAGTTAATAAGTTTTGAGCAATCTAGGACCAATGAAATCGGTGGTTCCTCAAGGATCAATAATTTGAATATATGTAAACTGTGGCTCACCACACATTACTCGTATCTTTATTCATGCCATAATAAATTTGCCATGGACAATATCCTCAACGATAAATATCGTTCATGGCTGAGATCTGTTCACGAATCAGACTAGACATGCAGAAAAGGAGCCGATGTTTCAGCATTGCTTGGAGGCACACGTAGGAATCGACGACGTGTGAAGTGCAGATAGCACGAGCGTTGTGCGACGATCAAAGAGTGATGGACAGAGTGGTAGGGCATAGAGGTATTAAAAAAAAACTAGAAATATTGCAAAAGTAAACATTTGCAGTGCGGTCTATTTCGACTCCACGACAGCAGTTAAGGATTAACGAAAAACCAGTGTTACTCTAGTTTAAACGGCTATCATTTGGTTGCAATATTACTAAAATCATTGATTAACTGGAATTGTAAATATATTTACGTTATTACGCTTTTGTGAAAATTTGGAGAAGAGCCAATCGAAAATGTAGTATCTGGTTCACTGAAAAACTCAAGAAGTAGAAAATCCTGTATGATTGTTGTATTCCGGGCTAAAACTTACGTAAATATGGTTCAATTTTATTAACACTTAAAGAATATGCAGACCTTTTACAGGAGTATTTAATCTCAAACAATTTATTAGTACTAATATATATAGTTCTAGTACCGAAAAGATCAAATTTACAAATCCTAATACTACCAGGAAACTTCAACCTCTAAGTAATTTGTTATTGGATCTTTTGTACGTTCATATTTTTTCACTTCTAAACTGTAGGTGGACAGCTTCATATATTCATTAATAAATTAAATTAAGTATTAAAAGTATGTACATTAAATCCTAAAGTTGGGGAAAAACAACACAAATTATTCAATATTCTTATTTGAAACAGCTGCCATTGCGTTCTACCATTACTGATATCACTCGTTGAATATTTATAATACGTATCATTCCTGAAACTGAGCGGATAAAAAGCTCAAATTGTTCCATGGCCATGAGTTTTTGCTGTAATATAGGAAAATTCAAATAAAAATCCATTGAATGATATTTCATTTTTCTAAAATAACCTTACAAGTAGCGTGTGTTAAATTTCATTGAATTCAATGTCACGACTGGGCTACAATGAACATAAGCAGACATAAAGCAAATTTCAAAAAGTTGAGCTCGAATATTTTATAAGGCATTGAGTACATTTAACATATGGATAACATACGCAACATGAAAAGTTGAAATCGAACCAGCTTTTTATGTCAGTATGTCAAATGCATTTTTTTTTAAGTGACAACGATACATTGTTCTTTGCCATATGAAAGCGTGAGTAAACATTTATCCAGCTAGTGAAGAATTATGCAGAAAACAGGTGTTCTCATCTGTTAAGCACCATTCCACTCTGGTGTTGAAATATTCAACGAAAAAACCAATTTATTCAACGGAACATGCAGTATAGCCAAGATATTGACAGCTTTAATGAGCGATTGATCGGGCTGGTAAAAGACCAACCGGCGTTGTTTAAAAAAAAGGCACAAGGGCTATAAAAATATCGTAGCAAAAGGGCACATCTGGGCTTCAATCGCAAAACAGCTAGGATCAACAGATAAGTACAATATGTTACTTAAAAAGAAACATAAACTATGATTTATCATCTATGCCATGGGAGATGTGTGAGAGCCGCTGGCACAGCCTCTGCGAGCGATAAAGTCGGGAGCTAAAAAAATTACATCCACCATCTGGATTTGGTGCGCGCAGTGACGGACCCCAACAATGGGAGTTGTGGGAAGAAATGTCATTCTTAAAACAGCACATTCAACCAAGGACGTAAGTTTTAATTCTTTGAACTTGCATGCATGTGAAACAAAATAATAAAATTATTTGCAGGTCTTCAACTAACTTCACGACGCCGAGCCCAAGCTCTTCGGTGCTGGAGCATACATTGCACGAATCAAGTTTTGACGAAGAGATCGACAGCAACTCCTCCCAAGGGTTACTTGGTGAGAGTCGTAGGTGCAAGGCGATTTCGCACACTCGGCTCAAAGAAGAGATGGGTACGGCGCTTAACACCTTCAATAAATACCCTGAAAATAAGGCTACCACAGGGTGTATAAAAGCCCCAGACAATTTTGAGGTAACTGTCACTGTGCCCCGATAACAGGGCTCGGGCAAAGGCGAATATTTTATCGTATCTGGCGGACATCTGGCGGTCAGAGTTGGATCAGCAAACGAAGCGAGGTAAATTTGACAATGAGTTTGAAACACATGCCTGTTTTTGCAGAATGAAAATGACAAAATAACAACATACAATTTTAGTGGCCAGAAGAGGCTTTTTGTTTTAGTTTTTCTTTTTGCAATATTTTGTTTATATTTAGAATTTTGTCCTTTCTGACGGACGCCCAACGAAATATAATTTCAGTGACAAGAAAATGCTTTTTATTAAAGTTTTTTTATTCGCAATATTTTCAAAAAATTTGAATTTATTTGGTTGAAAATAATATTTTATTACTGCAAATTCCAATTCTTTTATTTTCTTCACTATGCAATTCGTCTTTGTTTGTTTATCGCCCCTTCGTTTGAAAAATATTCTTTCAAAGAATGACGTAAATAGAACGCTATTTGTGCCATATTATTTCATCCTTTAGTGGCATTTGTGAATATGTTGTCGCTGCCAGCCTGACTTTGCCATTCCCCCCGGAATCACATTTCCTTCGTCATCTTCCCGGTCTAGAAATGAGGCAGGACAGTATGCACTATTGTCATTCTCGTTTAGTTTGATGAAGTTGTGAAGTGCAATTGTAGCCAACAATATTTTTTCAGGGAAGCACATCAAGGAGTTCCGCAGCACTTTCCACCGATTCACTAGAATTCTAAATGCGTTCTCTGTAAGCCCACGTGCACGTGATCGTCTTTAATTAAATATGCGTTTGCTGCTATCCAGTCGCTTTCCGGGATATCGCCGCATCAAACTTTCCTTCAAGGGAAAGGCGTTGTCCGCTACAAAATATTGTAGTATGGGAAGTTCACCTCCGAATCCTGTAGTTTCGCTGATGGAGGCAGCGGCAGTTTGCCACTGAGTAGTTTTTTACCAAATGCCGAGTTAGCCAAAATTGCTACGAAAAGTTAATTTAAATAAATGAAATCATAAAACATTACAAATAACTACTCACCACCATCATTTTGGCTGCCATATGCACCAATATTAGCGTACGTGAATATGTATCTTGAATCGAGTAGAACAATGCTAAAAGACGATTTGTAATTATAAATTGAAGAACCACTATTCGGTGGATTTTGGATATTAATGTGTTTGCCATTAATAGCACCAACACAATGGGGCATATCCCAACGATTTTTGAAATTATCGGCAATTCTGTGGAAATCCTCTATGTTTGTTGAGATTACATAGAACTCCTTCAAAACCGCCCATATATCTTCGCATGTTTCTAGGTTAACTTTCCTTACTGTTTCCCTACTCATTTTGAAACTCCATCCTAGAAAGGTATGCGACACTCCTTGAGATAGAAATCTGAAATGCAATAAACACATAACATAAAGCTTCAATCTAGGACTCATTCTGCAATGTATACACTTACGATAAAGTTAATGCCAGCCTACATTTTGCAAGAATAGCCGGCCTTTGGGAAAATCTCGTTAACTTTTTTTTAGTAACACAAAGAGCAAGTGGTAAATGTTTTTCGTCATCCTTGTGTGTTTATAAAATTCCTCCGGATCGCACTCCTACATTCGTAAATACACAGTGCAAAAATACCCGTCGAAATCGCGACTTCAATTATTGTGTCGAACCCACCAACGTCTTCTACGCCGTTGAAGACTTTCATCAACAAAATTATAACACATTATTAAAAACATAAACATCAAAATCAATTCGAAATTATCCATTTTTTCAATAACTTTTGCCACAATGACACTTCTTCGTATCTGTCAACATCGCATAAGCGCGAATTGTATGTAGCAATTCGCCTTTGCGCTACGTAACTTGACGTTCCTTATTTTGTGTTATGTTGATTGTAGCACAGCGGTTATTCTTACGATTTTGTCCAAGAAAATTGAAATATCAGTATTGCCAACTAAGTTGAATTAATTTCTATTCTTCTATTGTATTATATATGTATAAGTTGTTTTACTTATAAAAGTTAACTTACATTATTTTTTTAGGTTTTTTGATCAAGGGCATCCAATCGCGTATTTCATACATTAATTGTCTCCCCTCCCCTAACTTGCCTAGGCACTAATTTAGTATTTAAAATACCTGTTTTGAAAAGACTTCTTTCATATGAAATCCAATTTGACTATCTTTGATGCAAATATATTTTTTTAAGGGTTACTCCCCTATATGGGGGTAACCCTTAATTAAAATTCTCAGTGATTTGCTTTAACGCAAAACTTTCAAGAAATCAACACTTCTGACCTTTCTACAAAGTTTGATGGCTACTACTATACTACTACTATAGTTTTGAAAAAAAAAACTGCTGTGATGTTCTGACGGGCGGACGAACGGACAGACAGACAAAGGTTGTGATTTCAATAGGGTTTTATATTTTAGTGCAAAACCCTAAAAAGGCAGCAATTCGATGGAGGAACAACGTATGCAAGGATCCTAGATCTCGGATACATTAGGATAAGCTACTCGGTGCAAAGACGTTGGCTGGCTGTCTGTTGAGGAAATTATATTGAAAATCTTTACTTGGCAAAATCAAATTAAATTCCTTTCAGACATTTTCGACTGCACAGAAATTAACTTTTCTCGGGTAAAACATTTTCCTTGAGATTTAAGCTGAACTAATGAACAATTTCGGTTTATTGTACATTTATCTTGGATACTTGTGGGACATTGCAAATGCGCTAGAGAATGTAAGGACATTGAGTATTGCAACGCATCTCCTGTCCATGAATGTTTTCGCTGAACAATCCTCCAGAATAAGAACAATTATGAATCCATTTGTTAAATTTAAGGAATCCAGAGGAGTTCATTGTTTGCTGAAAGATTGAATTATCGCTAAACTTTCATTATGACAATCTATTTTTCGTTATTTATTATACAACACAACGAAATTAGCATCAAATGCTGAAGTAATTTTCTAATATTTTTCGTAAAGCATTTGAGTTTCAGATGAATTTTTATGCTAATTAGGGTTTCGTACTAAAATACAAAACCCTATTGAAATCACTACCTATGTCCGGTTGTCTATATGTTATAGCAGTTTTTCTCCGAAACTATAGAAGCTACAGCCACAGGTGAAATGGTCTGAAATCATGGCCTTTTGAAAGATTTGGGGTGAAAAAATTTTCCAGACAGTTTTAAAGAAAGTCTCTCCATGAAGGGAGGTGACCTTTGAACATTTTTTGTTCACCATTGGTAGTCGAGTAGGGTATCACTGGAAAGGTTATAATAAGATCTTTTCGCAAAAAACTTTAAAATTACTCTACTAGTATCGAGGGAGGCAGGGGAAGGGGGAATTTATGAGATTTTCGTGTACCCCACTCACGATTTCACACCTGTCGTCTGAAAAATCTGAACAAATCATGGAAGCCGGCCTTAATGAGTGCAATAATGATATGTACGTGAGAACTCGAAAAAAGATCAAGTTTATTAGTGATAATATCAATTTTCAATTGAATGAAACCTAACTCCGCCGTAGACGATCTCAAGTCCAATTGAGAAAGAAGAAAGAATTCCCATTGTTTCCTAACCCGTAGCTTCCCTGACTGCCCATCCTAAGCTCCGCGAAGAAATGTTAATAAATTGTAAATAAATGTGTTCACTGGTTCCCAAATGATGGATTACTAAATGCCGATAAATGCAATTTCTCCACTTCTGCCAACAGAATCAAAAAAAATAACCATGCCGCTGGAACAACTACCCTACATTGTTTGAAAACATGCAACAGAGCCTTGGAATGAGTTGGACCTATGGCAACGACCTAATTATATCACTGATAGCCAAGATTACCAAAAGTAAATAAATGTTGAGATTTGATCAACTGATAGCTTGCCTTGCATTTACTGACATAAAAAAAACTAATAGTCCGGAAATAATTTTTGAATTGGGTTTAGGTATGATATGATAACGGGTGCAAAGCCTAGACCAGCAGGTGCTGTGTCAACTGATACAGTCACCGATTGGTTAAAGAAAGATGTTGAGGCTCAAACAATGAGAGGTTTAAATGTAAACAGTAAGATTGCGAACAAAATTGCAAATTGTAAAACTGCCAAAGATATGATAGACAAATTAGTTAGTTTGTATAGTACACAGACTGATGTAACTTATTGCGAGTCCCAGCGTACCAACATTCTCCCATTCGCTACTTCAAATTGCCGCCGTAACATCTCCACCTTCCTTTGGGCATTTATACCTTTTCCCCCGTATATTTATTTAATTTTACTAAAATTTTAACCAATTTTCCTATAATTTTAATTTCCAGATCATCACAATCCTACCATTTTCCCTTATTTCCAACTTCAAAAAATGGTATATACTAATAATTTCAATTTTCCCACTAACAACATTCTATTTATAATTTCCCACTAACGAATTCAATTTTTTTATACTAACAAAAATTTATTCACGTTTCCCTATTAATAAATTTCAATTTCATGCCCATCAAGAAAGAGTTGAAGTTGATAATTTCATGGATGGGACATCAATAGAGCATGGCTCCGTTGGTAGCGTCACGAATTCTCGACCGGGGGTCTGCTGGAACCCTGGGTTGAAATTCCACGAGCGCAGGGAAGCACTCTTTTTGGGGTATCGGCAAAATAGTTTCCGCATATGTATATGTGACACTTTGCATCTAATCAAACGCTTCTTTGATTATTGCAAATTGCCATATATATGAAAAAAATTGAAAATTATTGCGTTTGTCGGTACAAAAAGATGTGTGGGTAGCGGAATCGAAGTGTATTGAACTTGGATTACGTTACCCAGATGCGGCAGCAGTAATCAACAAGTTGGGTAAACAGACCTACGCTCATGTCAGTAGGGTTTTGTATTCAATTTTCAAAATGCAGTCACCAGATTGTATAAAGTCAAGAAGCATATCAATGACGATTTTATTGGAGAAACTATGAAATTCGAAGACCATACTATTATTAACAAAGTTGAAAGAATTTCGGCTTCTGAGGTTTTTGTTATTGTTCTACTCATAAATATCTCCCTTGATAATTATTTCAGATGTCCATTCGCGACGGAGGAAACACATGTTTCATGTATTTCCCCCCTGTGCCCCCACTGAAGCAAAAACTGACAGTTTAAGAACTGTTTTGAAAAGCTCCCATGAAAGCTATCATTTCATACTCATATCGGCTACGTTTGATGAATTTTTTTTCAGGGGCCACTCTCCTGTACTGTTATCATCGATTAATAGCCAATTTTTTCGAATCCTAGAGTTGTTACAAAGCCCTTTTGTTAGACGCTCCCTCCCGCCTCCTTGACTTGTTTCACTTATGAGTATTAATTGTGGGTACTCAACTTCAGTCATTCATTAAATTGAATCAAGTGTTCAAAGCATGCGCCTTAAACGTTGAAGTTGGGAAAAAATAACTCAAAGTTATTCAATCTTCGCATTTAAAACAGCCACTATTTTGTTTTACGATTACTGATACCACTAGCTGAACTGATTCTCAAAGTTATTCATGACACCTATCATTCCTGAAATTTTCATGCAAATCCTAGCAAAAATGTAGTGTTTGAGTCGGTAAAAAGCGCATGTTGTTCCATAGCCATATGTTGCCATAGTAATACATGCAGCGCATATTGTTCCATAGTAACACAGGAAAATTCAAACCGCTATAACTTCGCTAAATATGATGCAATCTTTATGAAACTTGCAGGGTTGATCAATCTTATAAATAGACATCTGTGTACTGAATTTAAGGGTACCGTTAAGATTTTATTCAAGAAAACATAAAATCGATAAATCATACTATTACTAACAAAGTTGAGTGAATTGCGACTTCTCACGTATTTGTTGTTGTTGTACTCATCAAGGCCTACATTCGTGATTTTTTTCAGATTTTTCGGATCACAGGTGTTCAATCGCGAGGGGGGGGGACACAAATTTTTTGTGTATTTCCCCTCCCTGTGCACCCCTCGAAGCAAACTTTGCCAAACTAAGACCTGTTTTGAAAAGTTCTCATCAAGACCTTTCATTTGATACCCATATCGGCTACCTTCAATGAAATTTTTTTTTCGGGGGGTCACTCCCCTACATGGGGAGACCCCCCTTAAATACCTTATAAAATTTTTCAGTAGTTGAACTTTGAAGAGATCACCACTTTACACCTATACACAAAATTTGATGCTTCTAGCTTCAGTAGTTTCCGAGAAAAACTGCTGTGACACACGGACGGACGGACGGACAGACAGGACGCGATTTTAGAAGGGTTTTGTAAAATTATTTTACAAAACCCTAAAAATGAGATGATTGCGGGATCGTATTTGGTTTTGCGAAGAAAAGGGAGTTTTTCGGTTTTTGGTAGAATGATTTGCTGATGAATGTTTGGTCGAGTGTTCTTGAAGAGAAGTTTAAGTTCTATGGCAGTATTGGGGAAAATGTTTGAAGATAAACTCGGGGAAAAAAGTCTTGACCTTGTAAAGGAAGATTAAGTGACGGCAAGACGAAAGTGGAACAGTGGAATTTGGTGATAAGAGTTTGTAATTTGGGTTTCGGGGATAAAGTTTTGATGAAGGAATGTTCGAAGTGGACGATTTTAATTTCAAATTGGGATGCACAATTACAAATCAACAGTGTCGTGAAGCGATTGCGTCGACGTTAATAAACAAATAAATGAAATCTGTTAATAAAAAACTGAATTGAAGTGAATACCAAGATGTATATAACAGTTTAAAGTGCAGAGACATAAAAGTACAGTGCCTGAAGATAAAAGTGGAATAAAGTAAAAGTTGATGCCATAGTATAATCTTAAGTCAAGCCAGTGTCGGAGTTCCTAAAGTGGAAAAGAAAAAACAAACAAAACAAAAAAAAAAAAACAAAGAAGAGTAGTGGCAATTCGTGCATGCGTTTATTGGAACTTGTAATCAATTATAATTTACTTAATTTTCCTAATTCCCCTCCCCCCTTTTTTCACTTGCAGAACGCTCAGCAGCATTAAAAGGGTAAGTAAATTCTTTATTCTTTTTGTTCCTTTCAGTTTGATTTCATTTGTAGTTAAAGTTTTTTTATATGAGAAAACATATTTAGATCGCTTTTAATTAGGAAAGGGGGCCACTTTTTTCACTGAATTTGTTTGATTCTTATGCTGTGCTAATTTTTCTTCATAGTTTGTAATTTGAATTTGTGGAATTTGGCGTTTAAACCGAGAAGAGTAAATAAAATGTTCTAATTAATAATTATTTTTCATTTCTCAGAATGACCTCCTCCTCTCTCTTCCGTTTTCCTTTGTGTTAGATTTTACATATAGGGTGGCTCAGCACGAGCAGAGGGTGTCCCGGAAGTTCCACGACTCGACTGAGCGCTAGCCAGCCTCAGTATGCCACCCCGGGCTACACACCCCTCTGCTAATACTTAATGTCTGCAACTGCGGTGACTTCCGTGGTTACAACAAACTTTAGAAACGTCCCGAATCAAATTCTTTGCCTATGAGTATGATGAAAGCAAGTCAGCTGTTGAGAACTGTATGGAGATTTTGGATTTCGCGGATGAAGTGTCAACAGAAAATGATCCTGTGAGGGAAAGTTGGATCATGACGAGGATCATGAGTGTGCTACCGTCAAAATTGGCACATTTCAGGACATCCTGGGACAACGTGACCGGAGCAGTAAAGAAGGTGGAATTTCTCATGGAACGTTTGAGACTCAAGGACGAGTGACTCAAAGAAATCTCGACAAATGCAGAGGGCAGTATCAACAACGTTCTCATGGCCAGACGCAAGAAACAAGGACAGTGGTCAAATAGCAAGCAGGAAAAGTCGCAGTTCACAGGCTACAAATGCGCAAGGAGCGCAGAGATAAACCGTGTGATGATTACATTGCCTACTGCAAGAAGAAGTATTCATGTTATATCTGTGAGAAGAAGGGACACAAAACACTACGAATCTCGAGAGGAAGCGAATAAGTCAACAAACAGGAAACCAAATAGGAAGGCATTTTTGACCACGGCACTCTCAACGGTGGACAACGGCATTTCGAAGGACAAGGCCACTTCATGGTATCAAGACTGTGGAGCCAGCCAACACATGACGTTTCACCGAGAGTGGTTTGTTCAGCTTGTTGAGTTGGACGAGCCTATCCCAATTGTGATTGAAGACTCAACCAGGCTAGATGGCGCTGCAGTCGGGAACATCGAGATGGAAGCATTTGATGGTCAAAAGTGGTATCCAGTTGTACTAGAAGATGTCATTTACGTGCCAAACCTCAACTTTAATCTTTTCTCAGTGAGTCAAATGCTAGACAAGCGACATGTACAGAAGGCAAACGGAAACAAGTCAACGTTTTACAGTCTGGATGGCAGAAAAATTGTGGCAATAGCAAAGCGCAAAGGAAAACTCTACAAAACGATGCTCAGGACTGAAGAAAAGACAAGTTTGATGGCCGTGTCGTTCAAAGTCTGGCACGTGCGACTCACCCATCAAAATGTCAACTATGTGAGGGACATACTGAAAAGGAAAGCAATAAAATAAATTGATGACTGGAATGACTATGTATGCACAGGGTGCTCGTACGGTGAGCTACATAGATCCTCACACTCAAACAACCCCAAGACAGCTCAGAAACCGTTAGATCTCGTGCACGTCGACACCGGCAAGATGAACATCCAGTCATTGGGAGGAGCAAAGTACTGGCTCATGATCAAGGACGGTTTCACTCACTACCGAACCCGTTACTTTATGAAGACGAAAAGTGAAGTACCAGAGGAGATCAAATGTTAGCTGAGACTCGTTAAAAGTCTGAGGTCTGACAACGTCACCGAACTGAAGAATGCAAAAACCATACAGATGATGGACAAGTTGGGAATTTTCCACACCTTCATGAATGTACACGTGCCAGAGCAGAACGGAAAGATTGGGAGAGAAATGAGAACGATTGTCGAGGCAGCCAGAACAGCGATACGCATGCACGAGTTGGACGAGAAACTGTAGGCAGAAGCAATGAACCATGCAATCTTCACGATCAAATAGACTGGAACTAGCAACGTACCAGGGAAAAGCCCAGCAGAACTTTGGTTCGGAAGAAAAATGAAGATTGAGAAGCTGCAATTCTTTCGATGCAAATGTTACGTGCTGACACAGAAAAGAGGCAAGATGGATAGAAAATCAGAAAAGGGAATTCTGGTTGGCTATGATATTGATTCACCCTACTACCGGGTTTATATGAAAGAGAAATGAGAAATTAACAGCTCAGACAATGTGATCTTTGACGAGGATATGATGAGACTGGGGCAAGGAACTGGAATGGAGACACAGACACCAGAGGGCATACCTGAGAAGCAAGAAGAAAGCAGCAGCAAGAGAGACGAAGAAGACAAGAAGTGGGGAACTGAAGGAAGTGCTGAGGAGCCAAGCGACAAAGAGAATGAGACACCAGCGCCAGAAGAAGAGTAAGAAAAGAGAGTTCTGTGAGATCGTCGGAATCTGCAACCACCACCAAAACTGAGAGACTGCGTACTTGACTCCCGTAGTGGAGGAAAGAGCGCCAAAGTAGCCATGATTGGTGAAACGGAGGACATCCCGGTGAGTGAGGTACTTAGAGATGAGAAGTGGAGACGAGCAATGTAAGAGGAGTACGACTCGGTGATGGAGATGAAAACTTAGAAGCTGGTGGACTGTCCAGAAGGAGCGAAGCCGATCACTTGTCGCTGGGTACTTCGAGAGAAGGCGGATGGAAGACTTAAGGTCAGGCTAGTGGCAAGGGAATTCGAACAGAAGGAGGGAGCGGATTACATGGAAACTTTAAGCCCAGTAGCTCGCCATGCATCCATTTGCCTACTCCTAAATCACGCAGTGGCAGAGAAAATGAAGTTGCTACCGTTCGATGTGAAAACGGCTTTCTTGTATGAGAGCCTGGAGCAAGCCATCTATATGCACCAGCCTGAAGGGTTCGTGGATGGAACCTGGAAAGTTTGTAAGCTGATCAAGAACCTCACTCTTCGTGGATGATGCATTGTTAGCTGGCAAAGATGAAGAAGAAATATACAAGCTTTTAGACGAGATAAGCAAGGAATTCGAGATAACATTCAGCAAGAATGTACAAAACAAGTTAACGTATTTGGGCATGGAAATCAAGATCGACCAGGACGGTATCTTTGTGAGTCAGCCTCTCTTGAGAAAGATGAAACTCGAGCAGCGCAATCCAGCATCCACACCCACTGAGCCAGGAATGATCAACCATAAGACAGACTTCAAGAACGACGAGGCACTTCCAGCGAATGACAACTATCGCGAGGCGATAGGAAGTTTGTTGTACTTAGCCACAATAACCAGGCCAGACATAAGCAACAAGCCTATGAAGAGCCATCAAGCGATGGAAAAGCGTGTTTTCCAGTACTTGAGAGGGACCACGACAGTCGGAATTCATTTCGGAGGAGACAAGACACTCGTGGCCTGCACCGATTCAGACTTTGGAGGAGAATCTGAGACAGGACAGTCAACGAGTGGTGTGTTAGTGATGAGAGGAGGGCCAGTGATCTGGCATTCATGAAATCAGCGTCTAGTAGTAAACTCAACTGCAAAAGCTGAGTACCGAGCAGCAGTGTCAGTGATTGTTGATGTGTGCTGGATCAAACAAATTGCACTGGAACTTGGCATTCCAAAAGCTGAGCTGCCGATCACTCTGTACGTTGACAACATGTCAGCCATACACATGCTACAAAATGCACACGAAGGAAAGACGATCAGAGGAAAGAAGCAAATCGAAATACCACGAAAGTACATCGAGCAACACATCGGTAACACTGTAGCACTGCAACACGTCGAGAGCAGCAGGCAAATTGCAGACATCCTCACCAAGCCACTCAACAGAAGAATTTTTAGACACTCCGCTGTAAATTGATCAAGGAGGAGTGTTGAGATTTGATCAACTGACAGCTTACCTTGTATTTACTGACATAGTAAAAAGCTAGTAGTCGAGAAATCATTTTCGAATTGGATTTAGCTATATAAATCAAAAAAAAAAATAATATTCATTCCGTCTGTTCTCCTTGGGCATAAAAGTTGTGTCAGTTAATTGCAAAGACATCTCTGGTTAATTGAATATATTGATTCATAGTTGTGTGTCGATCTGGTATTTATTTAGAAGTTTAGTCCGTGGTACTTTTCGAAACTCAGTTGAACATTTTGTCAACTTGGACTCGACTTTTTCTCAACTGAAAAACCCGAACCTACTGAAATTAACAACAATAAATGAATCAAACTCTTCAAAGAAAACACTTACGTTGTACTAAATAATGAATACTTTTATTTACGCTTTGAACTTTCTTTTAACAATAATATTACAATCCAGACGGCCATATTTTCGACGTACCCGTCGCGATACTGGGGGGTGAAGCCAATTCTCCAAATGATTTTTATAAATGAAATCTGTTGATGCAGCGTGGGAAAATCTGAACGGATACGTAACTTCTCCCCCTTTACAATAAGGATTCTTCTGAATTCTTACTTTTATATTTATTTTAATATTGTTTTGTCCTTCTTTGGAAAAAATTACTATGAAAATGATAATTATAACAAAAAGAATCAAACCTATATTACAACTATAGGAAATTTTTTTGTGAAAGAATAATTCTTTATTGTTTTCAAAATTTTTGTCAGTATTCAGAGCAACTTCTTCTAAACTAAGTTTTTCGGTAAAATTTTTAAATATTTCATTTGTAGGGTAGAAAAATCGTTCTAAAAACGTTTTCGTTTTATTAGAAAAATAATGGTCCCAAAATTTTTATTTAACAGTTCTTAAAATGAATTAATACATAATTTTTTATTGATAATTTTCTTTCATCGCAATTTTGAGTAATATTAATTCCATTTGCATGTTTTATTAGTAATGTCTCATCATCTACTTCAATAATTTCTTTATCTACATTTTTGAATTACTTACAATTTTAAGTAGATACACAATTTTCACTTGTAACCTTCGTTCAAAAATTTTCGATTGAAGGTAAATACTTTTTGAGGGAGAATTGGGCATCGGTATGATTTTTGTTTTTACATTTGTCTGAATAAATTGACTTGGAACTTTTATGGCAAGTATCAAAAAGTTATCTTCCGATTTCGCTAATCCCAATTTGCTGCATTACATTTTTGTTAAATCAATTTTAAATATTTGGATTTCTTCATTAGTTCAAATATTAGGATTCAAAAGGCCATGTCTCGCAGAAGCGACGTTGTCCGAAATATGTTCCAGTTTACTTTTTAGGATTTGAATTTCAAAAAGTTGGCTGTAGTACATTTTGTCATTAATTGTATGTTTTGATATCGTATTGAGTCTTGAAATTATCGTTTTGCGGTCTGCTTCAATAATGTGTTTCAGTTGTAAAATTGTTTGGTTAAATGCATTGTTAATTACAATTTGTTGGTTAAGTGTTGTAATTGCGTTATGTCTATTTGTCTCGACAGTCTTAAAAAGGTCCTCTATAGCCTGTCTGTCTTGTTCATCCATTGTCCCGAATAACCATTTTGGTGTGGCTCCTCCAAAATTGATAAGACTTCTTTTTCATCTGTTTGTTTTAGGAATGATACTCGTAGTGTTAACCTTATTTTTCAGATGAGTTAACTCTGTCAATATCAAATTTTTGTGGCCTTCTTCTAAATATTGTATGTTTGCAGAGTAATTTTTTAGGAATTCTAAAACTCCCATTGTATTTATTATGTGGGTAACCATGTTGTATTTGCTAGCTATTTCCGTTTTGTCAAGTTGAAGTTCAATGAATCCCGTCTATTCAGATATTTCATGTAGGATTAATCGTCCTATCACTAGTGTAGTCAAAATCAAGCTCAATAGAATATAAGGCCTGTTCTTCCCATGTATGGAGATGATTTCTGTTTATTTTTGACAATTCGATGACGTCAGCCAGGGAAATTTATTGGCAGTTATTTACATTTTGCTGTGTTAATCAGGAGTTTTTAAGTGTTTTTTCCAAATTTCATTACAAAAATATTTAAAAGAAAGATGTTAATAAAGACATATCGTATTATACCTTTTCAAGTGATAAAAATATTTCGGAACAGTGGAAACGTCTTTTATTAATCGGCAGTGCAAGTGATGTGAGGAAATTAAGAGTGTGTTTAGAACACTTCGATAAAAGTGACTATAAATTAAAGGATCAACTGTTGAATATTCCTCCAAAAAAGAGGCGATTGACGGCAAATGCCGTTTCAGCTAAAGATCTGTAATCAAAAGCCAAAGCATCTAATCGGTCTCACAGGCATAAATGCAGCAAGAGGAATAAACTTGTCACAGAAATTTTAGAAGGATATGAAAAGTAAGGGAAAAAACATCTTTCACATACTTGTACATTTATTTGATTCTAAAATAATTCAATTTTCTTTTAGATAAAACTATCCTTTCTTAGCCAGCAATTATAAAGATAACCCTGTTGCAGATAGGAATGGGTTAGACATTGAAATCGAAGAATTCAACCCAGAAAGGTAATAAATACCCTGTGCATTTCTGCTGTTATTTGAATTGAATTTTTTGGTGGATAGAGACAGCAACAAAAGCTATGTCACTACATAGCTACAATAAGCTATTGCAAAAAAAAGTGGCAATAGCAATCTTATGGAAGTCGAGTGCAGTAGATTATATTAGGTACATATTCTCAATTAATATGTTGATCATTTAATTTATAGCAAATATGTATTCGGAAGGTTTTTGGTGGTAACACAAAAAAAAAACAAAGGGAACTTAAGCAATGTATGTTTTAGCAAAAAGCAAGCAAATTCCAAAAAGATTTTAAATTTAACTGTTCTTGGCTTTCAGGCTAAATTTGGAATCTTCTTTAGAACTTGTAGTAAAGGAACAAGAAAAAGAAATCAAAATTTTAAAGAAGCAATTAAAAGAAAGTGAATAGGAGAAAGAAGTGTGCAGCAATCTGAAAGAAATTTTTACAAAAGGACAAATAAAGAAACTTCTGCACAAAAATAAGAATATCAAGTGGTCGGCGAAGGACATATCATCTGCTATAGTTTTGCACTCGATAGTAGCAAGATCATATCGATATATGCTGGGAAAAAGATTTCACAGCCGTTCCACCCTACAGACGGGTATATAGCGACTTGCCTCGCTACTGGCTTCATTCCTCCAGAAGCATTCGTGTATTTGGACATGAATCGATATGTTTTTGATTCTGACGGCGTCCCAGTCATATATCACATATATCGACGGGCCACCGATAAGAAGATAAAATATCCTCCGAACTTGAGTTCACGAGACCAACAATTCCAATGGAGATACTCATTTGCTAGATTCGTTGAGGCTGATCGAGTTGAGACGGGGCAATCTAGGTATTGGTGGCTGAATGACAATGTCTAAATTATTCGTGTTTATTTTCAGTTTTGGTGTTTTTCGTTATTTAGTTTTTGAGTTTCAGCTCATTATTGCTACATTTAGTGTTATTGTTTATTTTTGTTAAAAATTAGGGATAGGTTAGGTTTATATTATGTTTATTATATTAGGTTAGAGATAAGGTAAAACGCTTAGGTTAGGAACATAGTTATAGATTTTTTTAGTATAAGATAAAGTTTTTGACTGCATTTATTAGAATTAAGTTAAAACATATTAGGTGTAGGATCAAAGTTCACTGTAGTGTTAAGATGATAAATAATTTTAGGATAGTGTTGGTTGGTTTTTTCTCCTTTTTCCAATTGAATTCTAAAAATATGTAATAATCCTAATTAATTGAATTTGCTATAGTTTTTTTTTGATGAAATGTGTTAATGATAACGTATAAATTTAGAGAGCCATTTGGGCCATTAAGTTTTGTATTGATATCGTTTGGAATTTGCTTTATATTCTTTTAAAATTTATAACGATCAGTATTAAATAAAGCGCTTTTGACTTTGACTTTGACTTTAGAGGAGGCATGTGCAAAAAATCATGCAACAGTAATCCTCAGATAAAATATTCAATCATAATGATAACATTTTTTGAACACATATGCAGTTTTTTTTCTAAGAAACTGTTCACAGCCCTGTACATATAATTATGAGTAAGTGCACTCGTTTGTAGGTAATCGGTTTTAATGAAAAATTTAATTCATGTATGAGCTTTCCAGATGATCACCGACTCAATTATACACTCCCCGAAAGCAGAATGGCCACACTGAAAAATTTTACATAACTTTTCATGTTTTGGTTGTATTTTGATGAAATGTTTTTTGTTGATGCATATTGATTGGCAATGAAAAATTTAAAGATAAACATACGACAAGGGGAATTTCAACTGTTTCATTTTTCGATTTTTTTGCAAGGGTGACTCCGTCGATTGGTGCGACTATATGCCTCTGCCTTTTGGACCGCGTTCACCACCTCTGCAATCGCATCAATGGTAGAACGTCCTGCTCTAAAGCCGTACTGCCGAGGAGATAGGTCCCCAGCAGCACGAATCGCGTCAGTGAGTCTTTCCTTGATGAGTTTCTCTAGCACTTTCCCAGCTGTGTCTAGCATGCATAACGGGCGGTATGCAGACGGCGATTCGGGATTTCCCTTCCCCTTGCTGATCAGCACGAGCCTCGCCACCTTTCATCGTACCAGGGAAATTCCGTCCCGTAGGCAAGCGTTGAATGTGCTGAGCAGCAAGAAAGGACAATGGTGATAGACGAGCCACAACACCTCAGGTGGAACACCATCTGGACCTGGAGCCTTCCTCGCTTTCAAGGAAAGGACTGCCTCCTCCAGTTCCAGCTGTGTGAAGAGTGGGCACTCTACTGCTGTTTCACCATTGACAGCGTCAACACGGACGGGATGGGCGGGGAAGAGTCCCCGCACCATCGCGTCCATCTTTTCCGCGTCATGTATACAAGGCTTCCGTAGGGCACCAAGTTTCCCCATGACCAGCTTGTAGCCAAGGCCCCACGGATCCTTGTTCACATTGTCCACTAGGTCTTGCCAGTTAATGTTGCCTCCAAAAATCATGTAATATGCAATAAAAAAGAACAATGACTTCCAAATGCGCTCAAAATGGTGATATAAGTTTAATAAAACTAGTGCCAATTTAGTTTCCCCGCTTTCAAAAAGAAATTTTGAACCATTTATTCATCAGTAACAACCTATTTCAATAGTCCGCGTGGTGTAGTGATGAGAGAACTAAGCCCGTAAGCCGAAGGTCTCCGGTTCGAGTTTCGTTGGCGTCAATGGAATTTAGTTGGAGTGATTCTTCGAACGGACTATAAGTCTGTTCAGTTATGATACGTGCTGATTTAAAATCAGAACGTATTGCAGCTGGGTGCATGGACACATGGCCAAAAGCGTGATAATGATAATACCACCTTATGAAGTGCCGATACATTCGATCATGACAATGAGATACTCTAACTATCTCTAAGCGGAGGACCGAAAGGGGCTGTAGTGCTACGAAAAAAAATAACCTATTTCAGTACATTTTGAGTATTTTATGTGTTCAAATTTTCCATATACTGTCATCGAACAATATTTAAAATTTTGCCCAAGTGAGGTCACAGTACTCGTTTATGTCAGCTGATTTCGACAACTGGCGTTAAGAACAGACCTTTTCTTCTATTGACGTTGGTCAATATTCGTAAAAGCGTCAATGTATAATAGCCATGAAAACCTGAAAAATTAAATGAATTTTTTCCTTGTAGTATTTCTAGGATCAGTTTTTTCAGAAGTAGAGCATATTTTCTTGTGAAAACGTTATTTTAGAATTACTTGCTATATATTCAGCAATCATACAGCTGAACCCTCCGCAATCATTGTTATTTTTTTCAAGTGGTATATCTTCTAAACTTTCTTATACAAACTCAGATGCGTTAACAGTTATTTTCCTTCTATCAAAGGACCCTTTTTCTGAATAATCTTCTTAATTTTTGAAAATTTTCGGGCTTGGGTGACCCATGGAATCATAATATCTTATACTTTTTTCATAAAATCGACAGTGCACCTACACCAATGAACATTATTTATATTTATTCATTTATTTACCAACCAGGGTGTACTATTTTTTTTACATTTCACATACCATAGTTTTTTTTACAGTATAAATTTAATCTACAGTGATTTAATAAAAGGAGAACCAAAGGACTTGGATAAATTGTATTTAAATTGAGGTTTTTATACGTTTGGGGAATAAAGATGGCTCATCCTGTTGAACACTTTGACGCACCTTTTTGTCGGCTCGTTATCACCATAAATAGTATGATGTTCGCTTTCTACAAGGAAAGGTGAATGTCTCGTAAATTTTAATGGCTTGTTCAAGGTTATTTTGTCGATTAGATGTTCAACTTTGATGGTTCCTTTTATGACATCAAAGCAAGAGCGTAAAATAGTTCTGCGGGAGGCAAGTGATGTCATATTGAGAATAAATAGCCGATCATCATATGATAGCCAATTCTGGAAATTTTTTGGGTCATAGAGGGATCTCAAAGCAAACAGTAAGAATTGTTTCTGAATGGACTCAAACCTCTCTGAGTGAATATCAAAGAGCGGATTCCAAACGACGCAAGTGCATTCAAGAATTGGCACACTTATGATGTGTATAACGTTTTTGTTACCCATAAATTCTTTAATTCTTTCACGCGTTGTTTGATGAAAGCTTAGAGTTTATTAGCTTTGCAGGGAGCCTCATTGAAGTGCAAATGAGGTTTCTTATCCAAGTAAACACTAAAATGTACTTCACTGTCAACTCTGGAAAGCGTTATATTGCTGAGATGATAATCAGATAATAAAATTGTACCTTTCCGTGGAAAACTTATCATCTGACATTTCTCAAGCTTCAGGTACAGAAGATTTTTGTTGGAGCTCTCTAATAGAGTATTTATTTTCTCTTGTAGGAATATACAATATAATAATTTGAGATCATCCGCATAAAATAAGTGTGATAGATCGGATCATACTTCAGGGAGATCCGCTATTAAAAATGTTGAAGAGAAGAGGTCCGAGGTGACTGCCTTGAGGAATTTCATCGCACATACATCACTGAATGTTAACGGTAACAGCCAATGAAGCATGGAGCCAGTAAATCCAAGTTCACGCAATTTATGAGACAAAGTCAATATGAATTGCGTCAACCTGGTTTCCATTTTCCATTGCATAAAGGTTGTTAGGGACCATAAGTGTAAAGTTGGTTATTGCAAATCGATTTTTCTGAACTCATGCTGTTGGTCATTGAGACGCTGTTCTATAAAAGAGAATATTTTGGAACAGACTATTTTTTCAAATAACTTTGGGGTACTAGATAGTATGGCAATCCCTCTCTAGTTGTCAACGTCTCCTTTGCTTTTGTTTTTATGGATTGGAGTTAAGTGGGAGGACTTTAAATATGCTAGAGATACACCGCTTGATACCGATTTGTCAAAAATGACGCAAAGAGGACAAACTAATAATTCTCTACATTGAAGTAAAAAATATGGTAGAAGTAATTCATGGCCAAGTTCATGATTCAAATCAAGAGTTTCAATTGTGTTGAGTATGTAACCTTCTGAAACTGGAAATGTTTGAATTACAGTCCAAAATTCTGTGTCTAGTGGTGAAAAATGAGGGGAATTGTTTGCTAACCAGTAAACAGTTTGAAAGTGGTTTGTAAAATAATTGCTGATTTCTTCAGGAAGAGTAGAGCTGCAGTTTTTATAAGTCATTTGTTCAAGGTAGCCATGAGCTTTGCGGTTGAAGTTCGCAAATTCAAAAATTTACTTGGGGTTTTTGATAAATTTTCATTGGTTGGAAATAGTTAAGTATCGTATGAAAAATATCTTGTCTTCTAGTCCATCTTCGGATGGCACCATAACCTCCTTGCAAAAGGTGAGGCAAAAGGATAATATTTATTGTGTAAACACTGGGCGGGTTTCTTGTCCTTTTCTGTTGCTTCCGTTCCATTTTTTATCATTTGACCTTTCCACAGAAAAAGACAATACACTTTTTATTGAATCTTCTCCAAATTTTTATATAAAATGGATAACAAAAGCAGTCAGTAGTTGTTAGTAATATTTCAACAAAATGGCGGTAGGTTAAAATGGAATAAGAGGGGTTTTTGCTATAAAGCGAATATGTATTTGTTGTAGATGTCGTTAAAATTTATCTTGAGTTTATTCGTTATGCGTATATCAAGTTGAGAACAAAACTCTTTTGATACGAGTATAGTTCTGTCTAACCTACATGTTTTCATTTTTGATAATTTTCGGGCTTTTTTGCTTAGTTTCTTTGTTTTTGTAAAATGTTTTGGGTTTCTTTTCATCTTTTTTATTTTCAGGGTGTTGCAAAAGACTTTATTACAAAATGTTATTGAAATTGGTATCTGTCTGTCCGTTTTTCCATTTGTTCATCTCCGTCATAGCAAGGTTTCTCAGGAACTAGAGAAACTAGAGTCATCAAATCTTATGAAAAGCTCAGAAGTTCCTGTTTAACGAAGATTTCAAATGGATTTGAGGGGAGGTCTCCCCATGTAAGGATGTGATCCATTAAACATTTTATTTCAGCAAGCAAAGTTGAGTAGATCTTTTAATATCAGTTATTGAAATCGCAATTTTGATAACGGTATAAGCAGGGAAGACGGAAGAATATGGAAAATTGTGCCCCTTCCCCTCTTTGTAATTAATATAACGACAAATACATCAAAAATCGATACTCGCTAAACTTTGTTAGAAATTGTGTAATTTCTGAATATTACTCTTTTTAGGGTTTTGTACTAAAATACAAAACCCTATTGCAATCACGACCTGTGTCCGTCTGTCCGTCTGTCCGTCCGTCCGTCCGTCCGTCCGTCTGTATGTCACAGCACTTTTTCTCCGAAAATATAGTAGCTACAGCCATGAAACTTTGTAAAAAGGTCAGAAGTGGTGACCTCTTGAAAGTTCAATGAGAGAAAAAATTTTCAAAGGGGTTCAAGGGGGGTCTCCCCATATAGGGAAGTGACCCCCCAAAAAAATTTTTTCACCATTGGTAGTCGAGTAGGGTGTCATTGGAAAGGTCTCAACGAGATCTTTTCAAAACAAGTCTTAAAATTGCCTTAGCGTTACCAAAGGGGGCAGGGGAAGGGGAAATGTACGAACTTTTCGCGTACCCCCCCCTCGCGATTGGACACCTTCCATCCGAAAAATCTGAAAAAAATCATGGATGTAGGCCTTAATGAGTACAATAACAACAAATACATGAGAAGTCAAAATTCACTCAACTTTGTTAGTAATAGTATGATTTATCGATTTTATGTTTTCTTGAATAAAATCTAAACGGTACCCTTAAATTCAATAAAATTTAGCACACAGATGACTATTTATAAAGTTGATCTTTTCTGAAAGTTTCATAAAGATCGAATAATATTTAATTAAGTTATAGCAATTTGAATTTTCCTGCATTACTATGGAACAATATGCGCTGCATGTATTGCTATGGAAACATATGGCTATGGAGCCATATGCGCTTTTTACCGACTTAGAAACTACAGCTTTGCTGGGATTTGCATGAAAAATTTCAGGAATGATAGGTATCATGAAGATGAGTATATACAATTGAAACAAGTCGGAAAGGCAGGAGAGAGCTCCTAGCAAAAGGGCTTTGTAGCCATTCTAAGATTCTAAAAAACAGGCCATGAATCGATGATTACAGTACAGAGGAGTGGCCCCTGAAAAAAAAATTTCATGAAAGGTAGCCGATATGAGTATCAACTGAAAGTTCTCTATGAGAGCTTTTCAAAACAGTTCTTAAACTGACAGTTTTTGCTTCAGTGGGGGCATAGGGGGGGGGGGGGAATACATGAAAAATATGTTTCCTCCCTCGCGAATGGACACCCGTGATCTTAAAAAATCTGAAATAATTATCAAAGGAGATATTTGTGGGTATAACTATAACAAATACCTCAGTGGTCAAAATTCTTTCAACTTTGCTAATAATAGTATGATCCTCGAACATGACATGTTTCTTGATTTTATTCGTTACTGGTTACTGCATTTCGTAAGTTGAGTACAAAACCCTTCTGACATGAGCGTAGGTCTGTCTACCCAACTTGTTTAATAAATTGTGAGGGTATTCTTTTTTTATGGTTGGGAAGTGAAGGTCATTTACGCACTGAGTGTGGAACATCCATGGTCACAAATGACTGGATTAAACACATCTCCTGTAAACTCGAGAACTTAGCCTGTAACCGTTTGACACATTTTTTCGGGCCAGGTCTTGTTTTGCTATACCATGAGGCAGCCTAAGGATGGGGAATACCTCCTGTAGTGGGGACAACAGGGAGGTTGCTGTGAGTCCCATTTATCTTTTAGGGCTGCCCGAGCGAAATGTGCCACATGGTTCCATTTGTCAACTGATTTGAGTATCATCGCGACTATATTATCCGGGGTGCGCTGTTCTGTCTCCCTGTAGAAGCCACGTCACAGCCTGTCCCATTTCGTGCACGCATCGTCTTCCTCTCTTGGGCTGAGCTGACAATCGGGGGACTGTCATTTAGCAATCTTGTGTAGGTAAGACTGAAAACACCCATACCCGCTCAAAAGGTGGGTCAGATATAAGCGAGTCCCACCATGCCATCGATTTAGCCACTATCTCACATCCAGGATGAGGCACGCAATCTACCTTCCTTACGTGCAATTCACCCGAAATACCTACCACTTTTTGAGTGATTGCTGTCTCTTTTCGCAAGCAATCGTCTTTCTCGCACCCTCACTTCAACACGAGTAAATAGCGCAATACTCTAGCAAAGAGTTAGAGGTATCATGCCTGCAATACAGGTATCACAGGTATCAGAGACTATTGGATATGAAGATGCAATCCTCTGTGCTCCACTTCTCTGTATCTGTGCCAAGCGTTTTCGGCATACCTCCTTACCTCCATATTTTTGTTTCGAACAGTAGCACTGACCCTATACTTCTCATCAAGAGGCGTCTTTTTGATGGCTCCGTTGGCTACTGAGTCAACTCAGAGCCAATATTCTTGAAGTAGCCTTCTCAGCAGTGGCCCTGATTTACTCAGGAAATCTAATTTTTGAGTTGATTGATAGCCAAAGTTACTTCACCGCTGACTTCGATTTGATTAGTATGTCTGCAATATTGATTATCTAAGTCAAAGCTAAAATGCTTTATCCAATATATTAATTGAAAGTAGCTGAAACTCAAAAAAATGCAATGAAAAACACAAAACAAAATAAGATAACCCTCAATAATTTAGACATTGTGGTTTGGCTACAAGTACCTAGATTGCTTCGTCGCAGCTCGACTAACCTCAATGAAACTAGCAAATGATTATGTACATTGAAATTGTCGGTCTCGTGAACTCAAATTCGGAAAGTGTTTGATCTTCTCATTGGTAGACCATCTATGTATGTGTTATATGATTGGAACGCCATCAGAATCAAAAGCTTATCGATTCATGTCCAAATACACGAATACTTTGGAAAGATTGAAGCCAGTAGCAAAGCAAGTCTCAATATACCCGCCTGTAGGGTGGAACAGCTGTGAATCCAGGGGTTTTGCTTACAGTTATAGATCTTCCGGTATGATTCTGAAGAAGCCTCAATATGAAGATACCAATTCTCGTCACTTAAGCAGTTTGATGAATTCTTCTATTCGATATATGTATAGTGCTTCCAATTTGTCTCAGGCTTACTACATAAACCAGTTCCTTTCAAAAACTCTTAATATTTTCATAGTACTAGCACTCTAATTCTATCTGACTCGACCTGACAGCCACAAATCAAAACTGGTCTTACCAATGTCTTGTAGCCTTTAATTTTTGGAATTTGTGGAATGAAAGAGTCTTCGAAGGGCCATGACAACTTTTTGTGCTTTACTGGGCATGATTTTGAAATGTTTAGTATAGTATCGATACTGATCGATTTGAAAACTGAGCTATTGAACACAGAATATATGTGGAAACCTTTTTGAACTACCCTCGCCAGCAATAATGTAAAAATGCTTCCAATTACGTTTTATGTCTTGAATGGTCTCCTGCAACGTTTCCGAAACAAAATTGTTTTGCACTTCTGCACATTGATTGCTAGTGTAGAGCTCCACACCATATAAACATTTTTTGATGATTGCTCGAACTATTGTAGGCCTTCAGTCTGCCTTATCAGCAAACACGACAAATAATTGCTTTGGTGAGAAAAGTAGGGGCACAGTAACTGTTCCTTACTGTAGACCATTCAAGACCTTGAATTCGCGCATTGTCATTAGATTTCCATCAGTTACAACAAACAATTTCGGGTATAACATATTGTATATCATGGCGACAATATGTCCGGGGAATCTGTTCTGAAGGAGTTGAAAAATTAGTTCATCTAACCACACCGTTTCGAAGGCTTTCTCAATGAGATGCGCTCTAACATATTCTCTGTTGTTTATTCCTCAATAGATGTCTTGGGTTACTTTCGCTATAGCATGCATGGTCGAATGCCTGGCACGAAAATCAAATTGGCAATTCGGCATCAACTCATATTTTTTAATGTGTGCATTTAATGTTTTATTTAGTATCACTTCAAACACCTTGCTTATGTTTGGCAGCAAGCTGATTCGGCGATAGCTTTTAAAAGCACGAAGAATCCTTCTTCTGCTTTTAAAAGCTATCGCCCTCTGGGCTTATATCCTCCAATTTTTCCTCCCATTAATTGCTGACCTCACTCATGAAGTACGAACGAATTAAATTCCTCCTTCACATGTAATTTCAGTAAAGCCAACGAGGGACGGTGATAGTCCAAAAATTGCCGATAAATATTGTTGACATGAGTGAGAAGAAGGCTTTTCAATCTTTTCAACCTTGCAATGGTTGATGCTTCATATCCTGCCATATTTTTTCGATGTTTAATCTTGAGAACCACTTTCTCAATTGTTTCCAATGTCAGCTTCTCTAACTTCAACAAATAGAGATCTATATCATCGTTGGTTAAATTCTTGTCATCGGAAACTATTGAGCAAGAGCTGCCATCATCAGCAGAAGGACATTGCTTCTGGTAATCCCGATTGAGCTTCTTTTGAAACTTTGCCCAAACCATTTTTAGGGTATTGTAAAGCATTTTACAATACCCTACTATTTTTGCGTCCTGCCTGTCCGTCTGTCCGTCCGTCCGTGTATCACACCACTTTTTCTCGCAAACTACGAAAGCTAGAAACATAAGCTTTTATTAGGAGGTGTAAAACGATGCCCTCTTTAAAATTTCATCACAAAAAAAATTATAAGGTGTTCAAGGGGGTCTCCCCATATAGGGGAGTTGCCACCAAAAAAAAGTCTCATCGTATGTAGGCAATATGGGTATCAAATGAAAGGTCATGATGAGTACTTCAAAACAGGTCTTAAAATGACAAATTTTGCTTTGAGGAAAATGTACGAAGATTTTGTGTCCCCCCCCCTCGCGATCGGACACCTTTGACCCGAAAAATCTGAAAAAAATCACAGAGGTGAGAATTTATGAGCACAATTACAACAAATACCATGGAAGTAGCTCTACAGCCCCTTTCGGGCCTTCGCTTAGAGATATTTAGAGTATCTCATTGTCATGATCGAATGTATCGGCACCCCACAAGGTAATATGATCATTATCACGCTTTGGCCGTGGCTCCGGCCACCCAGCTGCGATACGTTCTGATTCTAAACCAGCACGTTTCATAACTAAAGAGGCTTATATTCCTTCCGAAGAACCACCCGAACCAAATCTCGTTGACGCCAGCGAGGCTTGAACCAGAGACCTTTCGGCTTACAGGTTTAGTGCTCTAACCACTAAGCCACGCGGACTACCCATATAGATTATACCTGTATTCAATTTGTCCCTGTTATCCACGAGATGCTACTTACATTATTTATGTTATTTATATTGTTGTTGGCAAGGCCTCTAGCAGCAAGTACAACTGATACCCTGGACTTGATACCCAAATATAACGGAGTTAACATGGCATAATTTTCTTTTGGCTCCATCTGAGCCAATTTGCAATCACTGGGGAGATGAATATCTTTATATTTAACGCAACGGTAATGCATGGCACAATTGGCAGCCGAGTGACCAAATCGTTGGCACTTGTAAAACTGGTTGACCTCAGTTTGTTGAAGACGCTCAATATCACAACTCTACAGTTAAAGAACCTTACCTGTTGGAGGGCACTTGGACCACTATTATTTGAAATATGTACCAAATAAAATGGTAACGTCTTTGCTTCTATAGCTGTTCTCCTTGTGGCAAAATTATTCACACTAATGAGTTGAACAGCTTGTGCTGCTTCCTGCAACATTTCAACGGGATATACTGTATTCTCTGCACAGTCTAGGCCATTCACAACAAAATTCTGATTTTTCTCCGCCGTTGACGTGTATGTGAACTATATATAACTTCTTAGCTGGCTTGAAATCAGCCAGTGTTTTGTTATTATTGTGAGTTTATCAGCACCTACCCTCTTTGCTTCAAAATTATCTATCTCATGATCGGCTTCCATTAACCAAATCATATCCCCTCCACCCTGCTTAAAAACATTAATCTGTAGAAGTTTCTATTTAGTCCCATTATTTTTGGCAGAAAAACCGACAGACACATAGGTTGGCTTCTTCAACTTCTCTTTGCACATTTTAAATATTTGATAAAGTTTTCACTAAAATCATTAACGTTACCTATATTTAATTATTTAATTAATTTTAATTAATTTAAAACAAGTCGAGCAGATAGAAGTGCGCTCGTACCAGAAGAGCGAGCTTTCTACTGATTTTATGCAATGCAGACATACGAGGTGTGACAATTATGTAATGAGATTGATTCCATGAAAACCGTATACTTGAAAATTATTCTACAACTCAGCCATCTTCTTCAAAGTAGCCCCCGTGGGCAGGTATACAACGATTCCAGCACGTTTTACATGCTTCATAACATTTCTGGAACGTTTCGACCGGGATGTCCACGATACCCTCGTTACGGCCACCTGGATGTCCATAATCGACTCAAAATGGGTTCCTTTGACCACCGATTTTGTTGTAGGGAGCAAAAAAAAATCACACGGTGACATATCGGGCGAATAAAGCGACTGTTGCAACTCGGCGATCCCTTTAGAGGCCAAGTACTGGGACACGGTGAGGGCGGTGTGGTGTATTTCTTTGGAACCATCTTCGCGCACAACTTTTTCATCCCAGAATCGTCGGTTGAAATTTTTCTGACTGTTTCAAGGTTCATACCCAATTCCGAGGCCAACATTTGAACTGTTAAACGCCGATCTTTACAGATTACGGCATGCACACGCTGCGCATTCGCGTCAGTCCGCACCTCGACTGGTCTCCCGCTTTGCGCCCCGTCTTCCACGCTTTCACGCCCCTCCTTTAACTCTTTATGCCATCGAAACACCTGGGCACGACTAAGAGCACTATCACCATGCACTTTTACTATTTTAGTGTATATTCCCGAAGCTGAGTCGCCCAATCTGGCACAAAATTTTATCGCGACGAGTTGCTCTTGATTTTGTTTCTCTATTTTCGTGACGAGCACTACCAACACACGTCTACTCAATAAGACACAGCAGGCGAACTGAACAAGCTAGAGCAATGATGAATATCATTGAAGAGGGAAAGAATGCCGAAAAAGGGTAAGGAAATTTGAAGGCCACAGGTTTACCGCAATCGCGGCAGTAAAATCAGTCTCATTACTTAATTGACGTATTATTATGTAACTAATGTAAAGGGTTTCGAATAAGAGGTGTTATTTTGAACAGCCTTCTGTTTCGTTATATGTCACTTTTAAAGCTGTAATTTTTTGACATTTGACAAGTAAAAGCTACGTTGTTTATAAAATTGGAACGGTACAGGCTTCAATAATACATTGAAATTATTAAAACTCACTATAAAAATGGTGAAAATTTGGCAGTGATGGTTCGTAAAACTCGAAAATTTTTGGGTCGTCGTGAAGCACCTTGTCAGATCGCAATACAGAAATTGGTGGAAAAATTCAAGCTGTTGGAACAACTTAGTGATTTGAAGAAAAAAACTCGTGCACGTCACTCAAGAACAGCCGAGAATATTGCTGCTGTTGCCGAAAGTGTTGAAGAAAACCCAGGTCTGTCCTTTTCTCGTCGTTCTTTGGAATTAGGCATTCCACAAACTTCATTACACCATATTTTGCATAAAAATTTGGGTCTTAAGGCTTATACAGTTCAGTCAACACAAGAACCTAAGCCAGATGATCATCAATAACGTCGTATCTTTGCTGATTGGGTCCTTGAAATGCATGAAAATGATCCGGAATTTCATCGAAAAGTCATCTTGAGTGATGAGGCTCATTTCCACCTCGGTGGCTTCGTCAACAAGCAAAATGGTCACATCTGGGGCTCGGAAAACCCAAGAGTTATTGTTGAAAAGCCTCTCCATCTTCAACGTGTGACAGTTTGGTGCGGTTTATGGTCCGGTGGAGTCATTGGACCTTACTTTTTCGGAAATGAGGCTGGAGAAACAGTTACGCTGAATGAATTGCGCTATCAAGAGATGATTAATGATTTTTTATGTACGAAATTGGAGAGTGTTGATCTGGACAACGTTTGGTTTCAACAAGACGACGCTACGTGCGACACAATTAACCATTGATCTTTTACGGGAAAAGTTTTCGGACCGCGCTATCTTTCGAAGCGGTGATCACAATTGGCCACCAAGATCTTGTGATTTAACACCTTGGGACTTCTTCCCTTGAGGCCACTTGAAAGTGCAGGTCTACGCCAATAGCCCAGCGTTGATTCAAGATCTCAAAGATGGGATTCGTGAGGCTACCGAGGACATAGGGCAGCCACTTTGCGATTTGGTTATGGAAAATTTCATAAAAAGGATATGGCCCTGTGAGCGTGGTTGTGGTGATAATTTGCCTGATGTTATTTATCAATACTAACGGCATACTTTCTTCTTTATAATGAAATAAACATTTGATAATTTATATTAAAAAATAGCATACTAAGCATATATCATAAGAGTTTTTCTTTTGCTTGTACAGGGTTTTCCACTGAGTGTTATTTTGATATGAAAAGAATCAAAATAACACCTCTTATTGGAAAGCCCTGTACAAGCTCAAAAAATACTTCTATGATATATGCTTGGCAATAGATTTAAGGGAAATCAATGTTCACTCTAATTTAGGTGGCCGCAGTTTGCATTGCAGTATAGTAAATATGGTGGTTGATGGCAACGAGGTTTATATCGAGTATCGAAGGTTGTGATACCAAACAAAAAAGAAAAACAGCAATGACTCTTGTTCAGTATTCAGAATTTCAAAGATATTATCTTTCCTGAAGTTTTCAAGAAAATCCGATCACTGATGTAGCATCAATTTTTATCGAAAACCCATAGATTAGAAAAACTGAGCATTTTGTTCCTGTTATAGATTAAAATTTAAACGACCATAACTTCACTGAATCCAGTTAGATTCTGATTCTGATGCTCAATCGTGCTTGTTCTTTTGCTTCCCCTGCGTACTTCATTAACCATATTAGAATTTCACGACCTGATATCGAAAAAAATTCCCACAAGGACTTTCATTTGATATTCTACTCGACTATCTTTGGTGAAGAAACATTTTTTAAGGCGTCATATCCTCCCATGGGAGACAGTTTTAAAATAATTTCCGATCATCGAAATTTCTGCTTCTTCGTAGCACTACAGCCCATCCCGGGCCTTCACTTCCTATAAATGTAGTTTCTAAGAGTCACAGTCTATTAACCGCATCCTCCCATTTTGAAACCCGAGCAGCGATGAACTGTCTTCAGAAACCGAGTCAGACCTCCACTGATCTCCGACCTGAAGTTCTTTCAACGAATACCTATTTGGGTATCCGTTGTTCGTCCATTCGATTCATGTGGCCAACATCTTGTAGCTTCTACAGTCTAACAATCGTTGAGACCTCGAGTTCGTCAAAAATTCCATACAGCCCATGGTTGTATCGAATTAGCCATTAGCTCTCGTCAAGCTTCGATTATTTGCCTCAGGACCTGACGCTCAAAGGCATTCAATATATTCGCGGATGCTTGAATTAGAGTCTTTGTTTTACACCCATAGCATAGCACCGGTTTTATCACAAATTTGTATACTTGGAGGTTTGTTTTCCTGTGTATGCAGCTGGTCTTCAAGATCGTCAATACTGTATAAAATATTTTATTTGCAAGCTGTACCCTTCAGCTTATTTAATCTCTTTCATTGTTGGTTCTCGTGGTTTTTGTCCCTAATATTTTGGCTATTTGAGGTATTTTTCTCGACTACGTCATAAGTTTTGGTCTATTCTCATTGATTTATATCCCTACTAGTTTTGCTTCGCTGTGGAGTTTCAGGAGGAGTTCTTTGGCAATTGTTAAGGACCGTGACAAAATGATAATGTCCCTTGTCCCTTGTCTCGCCAGGTAACTTTCTTAGCAGGTATTACAGAGCCAAATTGAACAGTAATGGGGCCAGCCCATCTCCCTGCTTTAGTCCGATATTTGTGTCAAAGGCGTTAGTGAGTTGGTTATTGATGCGGACTTCAAAAGTTGGCAATGTCATTGTCATTTTGTTAAGATGGACTAATTTGGCTGGGATGCCAAAGCAAAGTATTATTTGGTACAGTACGTCACGATCAGGACTGTCGTATGTTTGCTTGAAGTCAACAAAAATTTGATGAACATCTAGCAAAATCTCACCAACCAGAAACTTCTGAGCTGTTCACGAGATTTGAAGACTCCGGTTGCTCTAATTCTTGAGAGAAATCGCTGTGACACACTGAGGGGCAAAAAAGTCTAAAATTTTCTTTACAAACCCCTTAGAAATTCAATTTATGATAGGAGCGAATCACAAACATGTTAAAACGCTACGCGTGCTAGACGTAGAATCAACACTTAGGAATAATGCACCTGCTGACCTATGCCAAAACAGAACGAAATTGTTGGTGCTAGCTAATTATTTTGAAGTGGAATGCTTTGTTTTCATTATTATGCTTGTACTTCTTGCACCCCAAACAGAGTCACGTTTGTTTTTTCTAACAGAGACAAATCTAAGCAGGCTCAGTCTCTTCCAGGTGATTAAGTTAGTGTTGCATTTGAATTTATTTTGAGACTAATCCGTGCTTTAAGAGGCTAAAAAACTACTTTAAAATTCATGAAATAAATGATTTCTTAAATAAATACATGAACTGCATTGAGACTGAACAAATTTTCAATTCGTCGTTTTTGTCAACTATAAAAAAATCGCCTAAAATCATTCTACGTCTAGCACTCGTCGCATTTAGACGTGTTTTTAATCAGGAAGACCCGATTTATGAACATTCCCTCTAGTTCAATAACTTCAGCCATCAACCAGAACGATCGTGTCCATCGCCAACAATGATGGGTGAAAAAGCTGAAAAGAAGAAAAACCGAAAATTATATCAGTCATCGAGATCGGGCAATTAATCAAAACTAACGAGAAAGCTAGGAAGGTTGAGAGGGAAAACGAAGAACTTAGACTTCGGATCCAATCGCTAGAAGAACTTGTTGGAAAATTGACGTTCAACAAAGCAAAAGAAACCAGCAAGAAAGAAAAACGGCATTAGTTCATTGAAATGTTTGTGTTCGGTTAATTTACAAAATAAATTAAAACATTTTTGCTACCTTTACGGAACAAATTTATTTTTTAACGTAGACACGTGTTTCAAGGCTTACTTGGCCTCTTCTTCAGTACTGAAGAAATGGCTTCAGTACTGAAGAAGAAGCCGAGTTCGACAAAACACGCGACTACTTTAAAAAATAAATTTTTTCGGTAAAGGTAGCGTTCATAATTTATTTTACAAGAAGAAGAAGTAAAGTCAAAAGCGACTGAAGACAAGAAATCTAAGAAACTGATCAAGAGGATGTCCTCAGTGCAGGCGGAGCAAATGTCAGCACGAACTATTATGCAGCGCTAGCTTGACTAGACGATTCCAAGAGCATTGAAGAGAATAAAGGTAATAAAAATTTTGAGCATTGCATTACTCGATTATGGATGCATCGAATATTTAAAAATGAAAAATAGGGAGAAAAAACCTAAAGCTTTGTCTGCTGGTCCGTCGATCAAGGTTAGTCTAAAGAAAGAAAAAGTCCCACCAATCAATGTATTTGGACAAACAGGCAAAGATATGGTTCGGCTTCTGGCAGCCGAAAATAAATTAAATGATTTTGAGATCAAGAAAGTCAATGCCGATAAACTGACAATTAGAACTAAGTCATTGTTTGATTCTCAGACAGCAAAAAATGTGTTCAGTTCTGGAGAAGATCCGCACTTACACACTCCCTGAAAAGCGAAAAAAACGAGACCTTTTTATTGAAGGGCTGCAGAGAGGACACAGTCAATCTTCTTCAGGTTCTTCAAAAAGTTGCACCAGCAATAGAATTTATTACAGTTAAAGACCTTGCAAAAAAGAGATCGTGAAAATTTGCCCTATTATTTCGCCCAGATTTCCAGCAAAAGCAGTTCGAGTGCCCTACAAAAAATAAGTTACTTGAACTGCCGTGTAGTGAGGTGCGAACGCCTCCAGAAAATTGAGGTCAACCAGTGCTACAGGTGCCAAAAATTTGGTCATTCAGCTGCCAGTTGCGCCATGAAATATAGATGTGTAAAATGCAAAGATGTCCATGCTCCCAGCAATAGCGAATTGGCTCAGGCGGAGCCATAAGAAAAATTCTATAGTGTGAACTGCGGTGTCTTTGGTTATCCAGCATTATATCGAGGATGCCCCCGGTATCAAGATACGAAGGTAAAATTCACTCCAAAACAAATTCAAGTACACCGCAGTATGATACCTACCAAGTTTGTCAAGCGCGGAGTGTCATTTGCAATCGCTGCTAGAGGACTAGCAGACAATGTAAATAAAATAAGTGGCAATAATGAGCTGCTTCTCAAAATTTATCAATAATTGAATTCTTTATCGGAGAGAATCAATAAACAGAATTCTAAAATTAACTTTGTTTTTCTGCACTTGGGGCTTTCAAATGCCTCAAAATTACTTGTTATCCTGTCACATTCCCATGGATAGGACTCATCTCATCTCGATCAATATTAACTCCATTGTGAGTCTATATCGATGACTGTCTCTTGGAGTTCCCACCTCAATTCAGTGTACTCCATTACATTCAAGGATTTTGAATTCATAAAAAACGATAGAGTAATAGGTGATGGAGGAGATGGCACCAGGATATTGGTGAGAAGACCCTATCGTTTCCAAAATATTGAAAAAGTCGAATTCAAAAGCCTTGAATCTCTTGAAGTGTCCGTTATCAAAATCACACTGCCCGGAGGGGATACCTCTTCGTTATCTCTGCCTTCGCCACTGGTCAAAATGTTCTCGAACTCAAGAAGGAGCTCAATTCCTTGTTTGAAATATTCGAACTAAACAGGCTGCATGGTTATTATATTCTTGCTGGTGACCTAAACGCCAACCAAACATCATGACTGAACGCCATCAATCATCCCTGAGGTGTATTCCTGAAACCGTGGATAACAGAGAACCAAATGAATACAGGTGCAGTATATATGGGTCGGAGTTCCCAACATAACCTAGCACAAATTCGTATTTGGACCTCTGCATTGCTGACGCAAGACTTAAATTCAGCTTTAATAGCCCTCAACGGAAACTGCAGGTGCTTCCTTACGATAGTGATCATACGCAATAGTAATGGAAATCAATCATCAAAGGGATGGTGTCTTCCTCATTCCAGTTCAACATGAAAATCATTGCTTCAATTTCAAACAAATAGACTGGAGAAAGTTTCAAAGGAAGTTTAATCAGGATTACCAGAAGCAATATCCTCCTTCTGGTGATAGTAACGCTTGCTCATTGGTTCCCAATTACAGGAATCTAACTAATGATGAAATAGATCCCTATTTGTCGAAGTTAGAGAAGCTGATGTTGGGAACGATTGAGAAAGTAGCTCCCAAGATTAAGCATCGAAAAATATGGAAGGATATGAAACACCAACCATTGCAAGATTGAAAAGATCGCGTCGACACGCGTCGACAATATTTATCGGCGATTTTTGGACTACAACCATGCTTCGTTGGCTTTGTTGAAATTACACCTGAAGGATATCCGGAACTTAATCCGTTCATACTTCAGGATTGAGGTCAGCAATCAATGGGCGGAAAAATTGAGGTGTATTAGCCCACAAGGCCTAGAGGGCGTTTTTGCGAAAGTGAATAGCATATTCCGTAAGAAGTCTTGAGTGAAGGTATAGAATATTGACGCCGCTAGTGATGAGATAAATCTCCTCGATAGGCTGGTATCGAAATTGATAGTATGACTCCGGATAGAAATGGAACCAAGGTTTAATGAGATGGATTACAGAAACTTGCCCTAATTCTAAGTCATTTTTATTTGGTTTATCTACTAAACGTTGAGAGAGGGAATAAAATATTTTCAGACGTCGTTGAAATAAAAGTTTTCGTCTTCAAATCAAGCGTGAATGGTTTATCAATTCTTCGTTTCAACGAAACATTAATATTTGACCTCATACTGAGCTTGAATCTTATTGATTATTTTGGCAGCAATGAAGACTTGTGTTTCGTATTTGGCAAGATAACCAACAAGAAATCATGTGGTACTGGCGATATACCAAATGTATTTTACAGACATTTGCTAGAGGTGCTGTTAAGACTTGTTGCATTCATATTTCCCTACTGAGTGGAAAAAGGCTAAAGTATTTCCAATCTTGAACAAGTCGGGTAAACAGACCTACGCTCATGTCAGAAGGGTTTTGTATTCAATTTTCAAAATGCAGTCACCAGATTCAATAAAGTCAAGAAGCATGTCAAAGACGATTTTATTGGAGAAACTATGAAATTCGAAGATCATACTATTATTAACAAAGTTGAACGAATTTCGACCATTGAGGTTTTGTTATTGTTATACTCATAAATATCTCCCTTGATAATTATTTCAGATGACCATTCGCGAGGGAGGAAACACATTTTTCATGTATTTCCCCCCCGTGCCCCCACTGAAGCAAAAACTGACAGTTTAACAACTGTTTTGAAAAGCTCCCATGAAAACGTTCATTTCATACTCATATCAGCTACGTTTGATGAATTTTTTTTCAGGGGCCACTCTGCTCTACTGTTATCATCGATTAATGGCCAACTTTTTCGAATCCTAGAGTTGTAACAAAACGCTTTTGCTAGGAGCTCTCTCCTGCCTCTTTGACTTGTTTCACTTATGAGTATTAATTGTAGGTACTCATCTTCAGTCATTCATTAAATTGAATCAAGTGTACAAAGCATGCACCTGAAACGTTGAAATTGGGGCAAAATAACTCAAAATTATTCAATCTTCGCATTTAAAACAGCCACTATTTTGTTTTACAATTACTGTTACCACCAGCTGAACCGATTCTCAAAGATATTCATGACACCTATCATTCCTGAAATTTTCATGCAAATCCTAGCAAAACTGTAGTGTCTGAGTCGGTAAAACGCGCATGTTGTTCCATAGCCATATGTTGCCATAGAAATAAATGCAGCGCATATTGTTCCATAGTAATACAGGAAAATTCAAACCGCTATAACTTCGCTAAATATGATTTAATCTTTATGAAACTTGCTGGGTTAATCAACCTTATAAATAGTCATCTGCGTACTGAATTTCATTGAATTTAAGGGTACCGTTAAGATTTTATTCAAGAAAACATAAAATCGACAAATCATACTATTACTAACAAAGTTGAGTGAATTGCGACTTCTCACGTATTTGTTGTTGTTGTACTCATCAAGGCCTACATTCTTGATTTTTTCAGATTTTTCGGATCACAGGTGTCCAATCGCGAGGGGGGGGGGCACAAATTTTTCGTGTATTTCCCCTCCCTGTGCACCCCTCGAAGCAAACTTTGCCAAACTAAGACCTGTTTTGAAAAGTTCTCATCAAGACCTTTCATTTGATACCCATATCGGCTACCTTCAATGAAATTTTTTTTTCGGGGGGTCACTCCCCTACATGGGGAGACCCCCCTGAAATACCTTATAAAATTTTTTTGCATTTGAACTTTGAAGAGAGCACCACTTTCCACCTACATGCAAAATTTGATGCTTCTAGCTCAAGTAGTTTCCGAGAAAAACTGCTGTGACACACGGACGGACGGACGGACAGACAGACGGACAGACGGACAGACAGGACGCGATTTTAGAAGGGTTTTGTAAAATTATTTTACAAAACCCTAAAAAAGGCAAATATCTTTGAGCCCTAAAAGCTATCACCCAATAAGCTTGCTGCCTACCATGAGCAAGGAGTTCGAAGTGATACTAAACAAAGCATTAAACGCCCACATTGAGAAATATGAGTTGATGCCGAATTGTCAATTTGGCTTTCGTGTCAGACATTCGACCATACATGGGATAACAAAAGTAACCTCAGACATCTGTAGGAAACTAGATAACAGAGAATGCGTTGGAGTGTGTCTTATTGATAAGACAGAAAACGTTTGATATGGTGTGGTTAGATGGGCTAGTTTTTAAACTCCTTCAGGACAGGTTCCGCAGACATCTTGTCGCCATGATGTGCAATATGTTATGCAGGAAATTATTTGTTGTAACAGATGTAAATGTGACAACAATGCGTGATTTCAAGGTCTTGAATGGTCCACAGCAGGGAACAGTTACTGCGCCTCTGCTTTCCTCAATAGTCATTCAATAGCTACTGAACGGTTTTGATTTTAACGTCTCGCCAACGAGATCATTGGTAGCGTTTGCTGATGATCTGATCATCTATACAGTAGATCGAAAACCTACAATAGTTCAAAACAGTCTTCAAAAAATGTTCAATGATGTGCAGTTGTATACCGACAATTTGCAAATGAAAATCAATGCGCAGAAGTGTGAAACAATTTTGTTTTGGACAACGCTGTAGGGAGTCAGTTAAGACCTGAAACGTAATTGGAAGGATTTTCACATTATGGCTAGTGAGGGTAGTTTAGAACGGGTTCCACATAGATCCTGTATTCAATTTCTCGGCGTCCATCTCCGTCAGTACCATGCTCAGTAAGGCACGAAAAAAATAGTCATGGCCCTACGAAGACTCTTTCATTTCAGATACATTGATCAAGAGGTCGAAATTATCTGTTACAAGACCCTGGTTAGACCGGTTTTGCCAGGATGACAAAAAGTTCCATCTCTTCATGTCATGGCCCCACCGAAGCAAATATTTATATTTCGTCTGGCTTGCATCGACATCGACGAATGACATCTGTGATTACGCCTCAACGCAGTTTGGACCGTCAGTAAAGATCATCAGCTGTCGCAAACTGACAAAAGATAATATAGAGGGAAGAGTTATGGCTTCCTTTAAACTTATTGTACCATCAAACTGCAGCATAGATCTTCAACCAGAATACTGGCCACATGGAACATTAATTAAACCTTTCGAGGCAACCAAAAGAAGAACTTTTTATCGTATGTAGAGCTCTCTATCGAGACTTTAACAACTGGTCACCCTAAACCTTTTTAAAATAGTAATTTAAATTTTGATATTCGAAACACTTTTCATAGCTTCAATCTTTATTATCAAAATGTACGTGGCATGCGAACCAAGCCAGAGGCTATTAAAATTGCCTCTTCCATTTCCGGCGATGATTTCATTTGCTTAACAGAAACCCGGCTGACTCCTGATATCGTCAGCAGTGAAATTTTCCCACTATATGATGTCTACCCAACTGATAGAGATAGTTTGATTTCATATAAATCCGACGGTGGGGGTGTACATGTTGCTATTTATAACTCTACTCTGACTTTTTGCCGTCACTTCCAGTAGAGTGCATCACTGTCTTCATTAATACCTCTCAAGCCGAAAGTTTAGTATTGTCTTGCATGTACATCCCTTGCAATGCTCCTTTCAGTATTTACAATCGTTTTTTTCTGAATTACCTTCGTATTTCAGCAGCATCAACCCTCTATACACTATTTTAATCTGTAGTGACTTTAACATGCCTTGCCTAAGGTGGAGCTCAGGCTCTCATACCCTCTCATCTTTCAATGATCTCTCTATCCTGTTTTGTTTTTTTTTATCGCTTTGCCTCCTATCGCAATTAAATATGATCCCAAACGCAAACAATCAACTTCTCGATTTCATTACTGCCAATTCTGCCTCTTTCTCCTCGATATCAAAACCCCCTCCGAATATGTAAAACCTGATCCCCATCATCCTCCGCTTGAGGTTCGTTTATCTTTCCTAGCACCTCAGTCCAAACGCACTCCTTTTTCCCCAAGATTTAATTTCCGCAAAGCCAACTATGCAGCCACTCAGCTTGAGCTGGATGATATTTACCGAAGTTCAATGCTACAGAAGCTCGATGTCAATTCAGCGCTTTCAACTTTCTATGAGAATCTCAGTTGCATAATTACAAACCGTGTACTTATCTGCCATTCCCCTCAGAAAAAGAGCCCTAGCTGGTTTTCCGCTTGAGGCTCAGACGCTCTTTATTTTAAGGATCAGGCGCGCAAAAAATTTCAGTATTCCAACTCTAACACTGACCTCGCCAACTAGCGACTGCTTCGTAGAGAAGCCCAAAAAGCGGTTAAGAACGCAATGTGATCTTATTATTATATGATTGAAACATCAGTGCAACCCAATAGTCCTAAGCCCTTTTGGACATACATACATTCTCTGAAAACAACATCCCATAACCCAAATATCTTCTCATGGCATAACTACCAAGCTTCTGATGGGCAGGCTTCTTCTTTTTTCTTAGCACTACAGCCCCCCTCGGGCCTTCGATTCCTGCAAACAGTGCCTCCAACTGTCTCAGGCCGTTGACCGCTTCTTCCAATTCCAAAATCCGAGCAGCGATGAACTGTCTTCATCGACTGATTTAGTCCAGCGTTTCCTCGGTTTCCCCCTGGCCTCCGGCCTTCATTTCTCCTAACGAATACCTTCTTGGGTATCCGTTGTTCATCTATACGATTCATATGTCCAGCCCATTGCAGCCGTACGCTGAGACCTCCGGATCGTCAAAAATTTCATACAGCTCATGGTTGTATCGAATTCGCCATTGGTCCCCGTCGAGCTTCGCTCCGATTATTCGCCTCAGGACTCATCGCTCAAAGGCGTTCAATATATTTGCGGATGCTTCGGTTAGGGTCCATGTTTCACACCTTTAGCATGACACAGATCTCATCACAGATTTGTATACTTGGAGCTTTGCTTTTCTGTGTATGCAGCTGGTATTCAAGATAGTTAATACTGAATAAAATATTATATTTGCGAGCTGTATTCTTGGTCGTATTTCGTCTCTTTTATTGCACGTTTTCGTTATGTTGGCGCCTAAATACACAAATTTGCTAGCACTCTCGATACTGTCTTCGCCAAATGTGATATTCTGTGTATTTGAGGTATTTTACCTCGACAGCGTCATGAGCTTTGTTTTATTTTCGTTTATTTTAAGCCCTACTAGTTTTGCTTCAATGTCGAGTTTCAGGAAGAGTTCTTTGGCAGTTGTTAATGGCCGTGTCAGAATGCTGATGTCGTTCTCATAGGCTAGTACTTGGCTCAGCTTGTATAGTAATTTACCTTGCGTATCGACAGGTAGCTTTCGGATGACGTACCCCAGAGCCAATTGAATAGCAATGGGGCCAGTTCATCTCCCTGTTTTAGTCCGATATTTGTGTCAAAGGCATTGGTGAGTTGGTTATTGATGCGGACTTGAAAGGTCGTTGACGTTATTGTCATTTTGATAAGACCGAGTAATTTGGCTGGGATGCCAAAGCAAAGCATTATTTGGTACAGTACGTTACGATCGATACTGTCGTATGCTTGCTTGAAACCAACGAAAATTTGGTGTACGTCTATGTTGACCTCCCAGCACTTTTCAAGTACCAGCTTGACTGTGAACAATTAGTCTGTTGTTGATCTACCTGCTCTAAAACAACCTTGTCCCCAATAATACTGTTGGCGTATAATCTGATTTTATTTTCTAAGATCTTTGAAAGTATTTTGTACGCTGTACAGAGTAGTGATATACCTTTATGATTTTCGCCGTGTAGCTTGTCACCTTTTTTGTGGATAGGGAATATAATTGATTGGCTCCACTGTTTCGGCATATGTTCTTGTTGCCAAATGTACTGGATGACTTTGCGAATAGCTTGATGAACACTACTGCCACCATATTTGATGAGCTCCACTGGAATCTCATCGATGCCCAGCACTTTATTATTCTCTTGGGCTTTGATGATGGAGCAAACTTCATCCAGAGTTTTTGGGGGCAAAGGAAGCTCTCCGCAGACATCTATAGGCCCCAAAGTTCTGGAGCTGTGCAGAGGATTATGGACGTTCTTGAAATATGATGCCCATCTTTCCGTATTCTTGGTTTCATCAGCGATGATGCTGCCGATGTCATCACGACAAAGCGTGGTTTTGGGCTGATAACCACATTTTAGGCTTTTCACTACTTCGTATGCTTATCTTGTGTTGTTGCTTGCTCAACTTGCATCAATACCTCCCAATGGGTCATCATAATATTTTCTTATCTTAATCTTGATTATCTTATTCGCTACTCTTCTGAGATTTTCATAGCGTTCTCTCTTCGTCCTGGTTTTCCTAAATAAATATTCTTTGTATGCCCGATTCTTTTTATCCAACGCATTCTGGCACTCATCATCGAACCAATCATTCCTGTTGCGCCAAGCTTGATGTCCTATCGTCTGTTCTGCCACGTTCCTGATAGCCGCTTTCACTTCCATCCAGAGCTCGTTGCTCGTCTTTAACGATGCATCTAATAAGATGGGAGCCTGCTGGTTGTCGAGGGTTTCCGTGAAATGTTTGGCCACAGACGCCGTCTGGAGCTTTTTGATATCAAATTCTTGTAGCGGGCTGGTCTTCGCTGAATATGCCTTTGACATACGATATCGATAGGTGAATGTGATCAAGTAATGATCTGAGTTACAAATGGCTCCTCGGAATGTAAAGACGTCAAGTATGCTCGAGGCTCAACGTTGTTGGATCAGAACATGATCGATCTGGTTTTGTGTGTGGCCATCCGGTGGTACCCAGGTCATTTTATGAATGCATTGATGTGGGAAACAAGACGAACGTATGACTAGATTTCCGCTACATGCATAGTCAATCAGGTGCTGACCGTTGTCATTTGTTTCATCGTGGAGGCTATATCCTCCAGTCGTTCCCCGATGAGATAGCTCATTGCCAACCTTAGCGTTGAAATCACCCAAAATAATTTTTGTTTCATTTGTAGGCAATGAGTCAACCAGATTTTCCAGGTTATTGTAAAGCATTTCCTTCATTTCTTCGTCTTTTTCTTCAGTCGGGGCGTGAATATTTATCTACCATATTTTGAAGAATTTCGCTTTTATACGGATCGCACACAGCCGTTCATTGACTGCCTTAAAATCGATAACGTGCGATTTGAACTCCCTACCAAAATGAAGGCTACTTCGAATTCTCGTTTTCCAGTAGGCTTCCCACTTTTGAATATTATGTGCGATCTCAAGTCTTAAATGTCGTTTCCAGTACAATACGTTTCCTGGACTGCCATTTTTTTTTAATTGATATTGGCTGGCCTGTTGTAAAAGTTCCATAACAACGCCAGGGTAATTGAGTGATCTGACATTCTAGGATCCAATGCCAAGGTCCTTTTTTCGTTTGCGAGGTCGTTGCCGTGAGTCCAATCCATTTCGAGTTTTCGAAACATTTAAAGTTTTTCCAGGGATTGGGGGTTAGCCCGTCGCCAAACCTCCATTCAGGCGGCAGGGTTATTACGTCGATTCCATTATCAGGTGCGGAAGATTCGCCTTCACCCTCTTACGTCCTCACAAAGTAGGTGTAAGTAGGATTTAGTAGCAGAGCTGTAGATGTTTTTACAGCTATTACCATTTCTCGGCGTTAAATGCTACATTATTGGGGAACCAGCTAACCTAATGTGCACCCCGAGAGCATTTACTACCATTTGATTGGGGGGTTTGGGATGAGGAATCATGGAGGCTATGGGTTGGGGAAACAAGGGGTTCCCTCCTCCTTTCTCAAACGGGCTTGGGACCGTCTATGGCGGAGTTGATGGGCAAGCTATCTGTGACCTTTTTGCTAAATTTTTCCCTCCACATTAAAAGTTTCAAACCCCACTATATACTCATCTTGTCCTTCTCCTTCCCCCATTGTGTTTTCTATCGTGATCTCTCTTTCGGAAATCGATAATGTGTTCTTTATTATCTACCCCGCTATCAATTATTATCAATATTAGCCTTTCGCCCTCCTGCATTCCCGACGACTGGAAGCATGCTTACATCTTACCGATCCATAGATCGGGAGATTATGGTGTAATCTCGAAATATCGTCCGATTTCTTTGCTGTTTTGTTTTGGCAAGCTCCTTGAGCGAATTGTGCATAACAAAATGTACGGTGGCATCAGTATCCTGTTTGTAAATGAACAATATGGCTTCGTTAAAGGTCGTTCGACAGTAACTAATTTGTTAGAACTTACGAATACCATCTCTCTTGCTTTTGACAAGAGCCAACAAGTTTATACCATGTACACCAATTTTTCTAAAGCCTTTGAGAGTGTTGATCATGGCCTTTTGGCTAGCAAGCTCCGATCATTTCGCATTTCCGACTCAATCCTCCCTTGGATCTTATACTTCTTATCCCATCGCTTCTGCCCCGTTACATGGAATAATTTTTTTTTTGTCGACCTCATTTAGCCCAAAATCTGGTGTTCCTCAAGGATCAATTTTAGGCCCTTTGCTATTCAATATATTCATCAATGATCTTCCCTAACGCCTGTCCTCTAATTGCCTTTCTTACGCTGATAATTTAAAAATATATCGTTTCATTCACTGCAGCAAAGACTGTTCATTCCTTCAAAACAGTCTTGACGATCTCCAAAATTGATGTCAAGGTAATTTACATCTTCTTTCAAAATTTTGTCGCATGAGATTCACCTACAAAATTCATCCAGTTTTATATGAATATGATGATTGATGGATCACAGCTCGCACTTGTGGACAAATTTAAAGATTTGGGCGTAGAAATAGGGGTACTGGTTAATTCATGAAAACACAGGGTGCGTACGGTATTTGAGGACAACTTTAGAGTAAAATTAATTAGCTTGTATTTTTAACAAAATTTAATGAAATTTCAGGAATTTTTTACACAACGTTAAATTAATATATGGCTATAAAGTTATTCAATAAAATCGCCGTTAACAGCAAAAACCTCTTCGATTCGGGTCTGAAAACGATTACATGCCCGAATCAAATGCTCCTTGTTCATATTGACCATAACGGCATTAATAGCAGTCTCCAGCGAAGAAGTGGTATTTTGAGGACGCTTATTGGTCTCACGCTCAACTGCGCCCCATACGTAATAACCCAAAGGATTAAGGTCTGGGGAGCTAGGTGACCATAGGTTCGGTGTTATGTGGTCATGAAAATTTTCGGCCATCCAATCTTGTGTCGCCACCGCTTTATGTGAAGGAGCAGAGTCTTGTTGAAAAATGTATGGTCTGCCTCCACTTACATTGTCTATCCAGGGTTTCACCACCGCCTCCAAAACCTCGATGTTTGCAGCAGAGTTCACTCGAAGTCCTTGAGTAAAAAAGTGTGGTGGCATAACATGTCCTTCGTTGCTGACAACACCTAAAACCATAACAGTGGCTGGAAATTTTGTATGCATAGCAACAGGAACCTCCGTAGGATTTGAACATAGCCATCTGTCATTTCTGCTGTTGGTCTTTTGATCTTGGTCAAAATTTTTTTCATCGGAAAAAAACCGTAACATTTTGGGTGCCTCAGGGTGTTTGATTTTGTTGAAACGACGTTTTGATCGGAGAACTCTCTGTTTCCGTGTTTGTGCTGACATGGACTGTCCACTGCGCATCACGTAAGACTCATACCGAAGGTCTTTGTGGACAACTCTACGAATAAGGCGCTCAGAAACACGAAGCTCACTCGCAAGGACCCTCATTGATTTTGAAGGGTCCTCGTCTATGATCGCTTGCACTTGCTCTAAAAATTCTGCAGATTGGACAGTGTTGGAGCTTTGTTCGTGCGTTTTGCATTTTGCAACCAATTCTGTATCGGCTCCTGATTCTTCGAATTCAAGGCGAACCTTATGCACGAATGAACGGACGCAGTTAAGAAAATTAGAAAACTCTAAATCTGTATTGTTCGCACATATAGCGATAATGACAGCATGTCTCTTCATTTCTTGAGTGATGCTGTAGTCGGCCATTTTTTATCTGAAATTCGCGAAGTTATAGTCACATTTATGCATGTCCTCATATACCGTACGCAACCTATATATATACCTGTATATATATATATATATATATATATATATATATATATATATATATATATATATATATATATATATATGTATATATATACATATATATATATATATATATATATATATATATATATATATATATATATATACACACATATGTGTATATATATATATATATATATATATATATATATATATATGTATATATATATATATATATATATATATATATATATATATATATATATATATATATATATATATATATATATATATATATATATATTGTCGCGTGTTATTGGTTCGCGGCCAATAATTTTAATGTTCCGGGAAAGTGAAAAAGCAATGTCTTTTAATTTAAGTTAAAAGAGTTTATTTAATTAAATAAAATGCACAATAATCAGTTAACACTTTTCACTAATTTTAATTTTCACTATGAAAAATCTAACACTTGTCCATAAATTTCTTATCGCAATTGTCTTCTAAATCACTTCACTATTACGAAAATCACTTTTCTACTACTCGAATAATAGCGCTTCCCACACACAATCGCAGTTCTTATCGCGGTCGAATGAATGATTCTCCCCATTCATTCAGCTCGCCTTTATATAGGGTCTCTACCTATTCACCCATTTCTCGCACATTGGCGAATGTTCTACCGAGAGGTACCTGGTAGGTTCGAGCAAGTTCATGAATGGAGTGACGTCACTTGCAGATGTTGATCATGCTTGTTGGATTCTCGTGGGTTCGAGTAAATTCATTCGTTGACGTTCTTAATGATGATGAAAACAATTGCGACAGTAGCTCGCAGAATTATTTGTACATGTAATTATTTGTACATGTAACAATATATATATATATATATATATATATATATATATATATATATATATATATATATATATATATATATATATATATATATATATATATATGTTATATACATTATACGAGTATATGTATATTTATATATATATAGTATGTATATACGTTATATACATTATATATATATTTATATATTTAGGTATATATAAATATTTATATATTCATATATATATATATATATATATATATATATATATATATATATTTATATATATATATATATATATATATATATATACATATATATATATATATATATTTATATATATAATTATATATATATATATGCATATATATATATATATATATATATATATATATATATATATATATATATATATATATATATATATATCTTTATATATATTGTTACATGTACAAATAATTCTGCGAGCTACTGTCGCAATTGTTTTCACAACAATGAAGAACACGAATTCACTCGAAACCACGAGAACCCAACAAGCATGATCAACATCTGCAAGTGACGTCACTCCATTCATTAATTTTCTCGAATCGACCAGGTACCTCTCGGTAGAACATTCGCCAATAAACGAGAAATGGGTGAATAGGTAGAGACCCTATATGAAGGCGAGCTGAATGAATGGGGGGAGGATCATTCATTTCGACCGCGATAAGAACTGCGATAGTAAATTTATGGAGTGTGTTTCGTAATAGTGAAGTGATTTAGAAGACAATTGCGATAATAAATTTATGGACAAGTGTTAGATTTATTTTAATAGTGATAATTAAAATTAGTGAAAGTGTTAACTGATTATTGTGCATTAAATAAACACTTTTAACTTAAATTAAAAGACATTGCGTTTTCACTTTCCCGGAACATTAAAATTATTGGCCGCGAACCAATAACACGCGACAGTGGTGTCAAGAAGTACGAAAGAAAAATTTTGAAAGTGAAAATTTGAACATTTTTATAGTGCACAATAATAAAATTTGAAGAAACATTAAAAATGCCACGAAGCTTAAACTTAAAAATTAATGAACTGACCATATCGGAGCTCAAGGAGGAGTTGGAACAGCGGAATCTGGCCACACAAGGTACAAAGGCCATACTGATTGCACGCTTGCGTGACGCGATCGAGTCGGAAGGCGTGAATCTGGCTTCGGGTGAGCTCTCAGATGCGGAAAAAGGCGCAGAAGGTGGAGAAGTAGAAACACCAAAATCAAAGGAGCCAGAAAATGCGCTGATGCAAATGTTAATGCTGATGTCATCCAGTCTGACTGCGAAGCTAGATGAACAGTCATCCAATTTAACTACGAAGCTTGATGAACAATCAGCGAAGTTAAATGAACAATCAGCGAAGTTAAATGAACAATCAGCGAAGTTAAATGAACAATCAGTGAAGCTGGACCAACAAGCGATCGAAATCAAGGCAGACATCACACAGAAGCTGGAGAAACAGTCAACCGAAATAAAAGCGGAGCTCGGTCATCTGAACAAACAAATTAAAGGCGTCGAGGAAAAGGTTGACCAGGTCGAGGAAAAGGTTTACCAGGTCGAGGAAAAGGTCAGCCAGGTCGAGGGAAAGGTCAGCCAGGTCGAGGGAAAGGTCAGCCAGGTCGAAGAGAGAATAAACCATGAGATGGAAAAAGTGAAAAAAGAATTAGAAGCAGCGAAGGCAGTAGTAACCACTTCACCAGTCCCGCTTGTAACCGCAGCGCAAAGCACATCCAGAAATGTGCCAGCACCAATATTCGATGGGCAAACAGTCTGGAGTATTTACAAGACTCAGTTTGAAGCTGCCGCAAGGGCAAGTCACTGGAATGAGCAGGAACGAGCAACTGCACTGATTCTTGCTCTAAGAGTCCCAGCTGCCGAGCTTTTGCGGACGATCCCCGATGAATTGCACTCAAACCCGAATGCTATAATGAATGCGCTCGACATGCGTTATGGAGACGATCATCTAAAGCATATTTATCGGTCACAGCTAAGGCATCGGGTGCAGAAGTCTGGTGAGACCCTACAGCAGCTAGCCCAAGACATTGAGCGACTAGCACTTTTGGCTTACCCAGCCTACGACCCAGAACATCGAGATGATGCAGCGACAGAGGCATTCATCAGCGCACTAAAGGACCCGGAATTGCAACAAGCCGTGCGTTTAGCTCAAAAGCAAACGGTTAAGGACGCATTGGCTTACAGTCTGAACTTTGAGGCAGCGAAAAATGTGACTCGTACCACTGCCCGGGTTCGTGAAGTAGTGACAGACGAGTGCAGGTGTGAACGCGTGGAAATTGAGCGAGACCCGCATGTAAATGGTGCGCCTAGATGCTGGAATTGCGGAGAGAAGGGGCACTTGCAAAGAGACTGCAAGAAGCGAAGAAAACCGAGCTATTGTCCAGGGTGTGCAGCTAGGAGGAGATCCAGACCGAGTCAGGAGCTCAGAATGAAAGCCCTTCAAACAGAGGGGTCGGGAAACATGTAAGAGCCAACTTCGTGGGGCAGAGGTTGGCTAGGAGGATCGACGTCCCCAGCACCACCATCACCGTGTCAAGACTACATCGTGGAGAAGCGGACTTATGCCTTCCGGGTCAAGTTGACGGAGAACACTGCACCATAACAATCGACACTGGTGCAACCCGATCGATTATCCGACCAGACCTAGTAAGACAGCAACAACTTCACAAGGGCAGAATTTTCTCACTACGGACAGCTACGGGAGAAACTGCACTTGTTCATGGAGAGGTCAACCTCCAGATACAGTTGGGAGACCTTGTGTTCCGACATAATTTTCTGGTCGCGAACATTATGGATGACTGCATTCTCGGAATGGATTTTCTGCGACCACATGGAATCACGTTAGACTTGGGAAAACGTGTCTTGAAATGGCAGAATGTCGAAGTACTGATGGAGGATCCCAGCGTCCAAATCCCCAAGATGAATGTAGTGGTATGTACTGACACTGATGTACCGAATTCTTCCGAAAGCATTGTATGGGCCAAGCTTGATGGTGATTCTGGAGACCACCGATCTTACCTGATAGAGCCAACGAAGACGTCCGCATTGCGCAGTTTGATTGTAGGACGAAGCCTTGTAAGATCTTTAAGGAACGGATATGTGCCGGTTAGAGTCCTTAACACCGCAGATTCAACCACGAGCATCAAAGCGGGAGAAGTCATCGGCAGCTGCCAGCCTGTTTCCACCATCACCTCTTTGGAAGCTACTCACAACCATCATTGGAAAAGGAGGCAAGACACAGAAAAAGCCAGGGAATCCACGTCTGCAATATTGAAGCAAGTCAAATTGCCGGTGCAGCTATTCAAACGAGCCTCTGATCTGGTCACCAAGTACAGTGACATCTTCTCAACAAGCCCGGATGACCAAGGCCGAACGAGTTTGGTAACTCACGTCATAGACACACAGGGAGCCAAGCCGATTCGACAAGCACCAAGACGTCTCCCTATAGCCAAACAAGGAGAAGTGAGCGCGCTGATCTCGGACATGGAAAAACAAGGCATTATTGAACCTTCTGTAAGTCCATGGGCCGCGCCTGTAGTTCTAGTAAAGAAAAAGGATGGTAGCACTCGCTTTTGTGTCGACTATAGGCAGCTTAACGACGTCATTAAGAAAGATAGTTACCCGCTCCCACGCATCGATGACATCATGGACACTTTAGCCGACGCAAAATGGTTTTCTACACTCGATCTCAAGAGTGGCTACTGGCAGGTAGAAATTGACAAGAAGGACCGAGAGAAGACCGCATTTTCAGTTGGGACCGGATTGTGGCAATTTGTGGTGATGCCGTTTGGGCTTTGCAATGCCCCAGCCACTTTCGAACGCTTGATGGAATACGTGCTACGTGGTCTAACCTGGAAAACCTGCTTGGTGTACCTAGATGACATCATCGTCATCGGGAGAACGTTCGAAGAGCATGTGCGGAACTTAGAAGAGGTCTTCTCCCGACTGCGACTGGCAAATTTGAAACTTAGTCCCGACAAGTGTACCCTTTTCGCAGCTGAAGTAAAATACCTGGGACATGTCGTATCAGCTGAAGGGGTCAAAACAGACCCTGAGAAAATTGAAGCCGTGAAAAGCTGGCCAACACCAAACAACAAGCGCAAACTACGAAGTTTCCTGGGCCTGGCAACCTACTATCGAAGATTCGTCAAAGACTTTGCCAAAATAGCTAAGTGTCTTCATCAGCTAACCGAGAAAAATCGTCCATATGTCTGGAATGAACAATGCCAGACAGCCTTTGAGACCCTGAAGGAAAAGCTATGTGAATCATCCGTACTGGCGTATCCGAAACCCGGAAAAATGTTTGTGGTTGACACCGATGCAAGCAACGGCGGTATTGGAGCTGTACTCTCCCAGCAGATCAATGGCGAAGAAAGAGTCCTCTCGTATTACAATCGAGTTCTTTCAAAAAGTGAGAGGAACTACTGTGTGACCAGGAAGGAGCTATTGGCTATAATAGAGGCCATCAAGCAGTTCCACAAGTACCTATATGGCCAGAAATTTGTTCTTCGAACGGACCATGCATCATTGAGATGGCTACTTAACTTCAAAAACCCCGAGGGACAAGTTGCGAGATGGATCGAAAGATTGCAGTCATACGACTATGAAATTGTTCATCGAAAGGGCGGAGTTCATGGAAATGCTGACGCCCTATCTCGTCGCCCATGTCCAGATAACTGCAAGCATTGCCGACGGATTGAGGAAAAGGAACCGCCCGTTGATCTGCGACTGATAACGGCCGAATTCGATGAAGGTTGGTCATCGGAGGAGATTCGAACCGCCCAGTTAGCCGATGAAGACATCGGACCATTGCTCGTATGGAAGGAGACAACTGGGCGACCGGAGGGGAAGGACGTTTCGATGCATGGCGCAACCCTGAAAAGCTATTGGGCACAATGGAACTCCCTACAGGTGGAGGGTGGCGTACTCAAGCGGAAATGGGAAACGGCGGATGGCAGCTCCTATAGGATGCAAACTATACTACCCAAAAGCCGAATCCACGATGTGGTAAAGGAAATGCATGAAGGATCCTCGGGAGGCCACCTTGGTGTTAACAAAACCTTAGCGAAATTGCGGGAACGGTTCTACTGGCTCCACGCTCGAGAAGACGTAGAGGACTGGTGCCGCAGATGCACAATTTGCGCTTCCGTCAAAGGCCCAAAGCGACGACTGAGAGGACAAATGCAAACCTATAACGTAGGCGTGCCATTCGAAAGGATTGCTGTTGACATCGCCGGACCCTTTCCTGAATCTGAATGGGGAAATCGATACACGCTGGTTGTAGCCGATTATTTCAGCAAGTGGCCCGAGGTCTACCCCATTCTCAACCAGGAAGCAACTACTGTAGCTGAACAGCTAGTGTTAAATTGGGTCAGTAGGTACGGCGTACCTAGCGAACTACATTCGGATCAAGGCCGAAACTTTGAGTCACTAGTTTTTGGCGAAATGTGCGAGCTGCTCGGAATACGGAAAACGAGGACAACACCGCTGCATCCCCAATCCGATGGAATGGTCGAACGTTTCAACGGCACGCTCAATAAACACCTGGCCAAAATGGTTGACGAGAACCAAAGGGACTGGGACCGACATATCCCACTATTTTTAATGGCATATAGAGCCGCTGAACATGCATCGACGGGCCAAGCCCCAGCCAAAGTCATTTTTGGAAAGACTATTCGTTTGCCAGCCGATATAAAGTTCGGAACACCCCCTGAGAAACCCCAAACGGTCTCGGAGTACGCAAGTGATCTAGGACAACGGTTGAACCAGATACATCGGACAGTGCGAAAACACCTCGAATCGGGTACTGACCGCATGAAGACCAGGTATGATCTAAAGGCTAATTCTACTGGATTCCAGCAAGATGACTTGGTGTGGCTTTATAACCCGCAACGGCGAAAGGGTAGGTCTCCAAAGTTGCAACATAATTGGTAGGGACCATACCGAGTTACAAAGCGAATCAACGACGTCGTATACCGAATACAGGAACATCGTAAGCCGAGAGCTAAAATGAAAATCGTGCATCTGGACCGTCTTGCCCCATATTACACCCAGGGAGAATTGACTACAAATAGCGACACATCTTTTCGGGGCGAAAAGAACTGAGGTGGGGGCAGTGTTACATGTACAAATAATTCTGCGAGCTATTGTCGCAATTGTTTTCACAACAATGAAGAACACGAATTCACTCGAAACCACGAGAACCCAACAAGCATGATCAACATCTGCAAGTGACGTCACTCCATTCATTAATTTTCTCGAATCGACCAGGTACCTCTCGGTAGAACATTCGCCAATAAACGAGAAATAGGTGAATAGGTAGAGACCCTATATAAAGGCGAGCTGAATGAATGGGAGGAGGATCATTCATTTCGACCGCGATAAGAACTGCGATAGTAAATTTATGGAGTGTGTTTCGTAATAGTGAAGTGATTTAGAAGACAATTGCGATAATAAATTTATGGACAAGTGTTAGATTTATTTTAATAGTGATAATTAAAATTAGTGAAAGTGTTAACTGATTATTGTGCATTAAATAAACACTTTTAACTTAAATTAAAAGACATTGCGTTTTCACTTTCCCGGAACATTAAAATTATTGGCCGCGAACCAATAACACGCGACAATATATACAGTCAAATAGATATGAGCCATTTATTTGCTGGTACTTAAAAAGTGTGGATAGGCGTAGCGTTGGAAAGGGTAGAATTAAGTGCCGCTCGACTGGTCTGCTTAATTCTCCTCACAATGTGCGAAGGAGAAGCTCATCCTTCGGCTACTTAATATATCGTTGTAAAGTTTTTAACGGAAAAAGCGTTAAGCCAGCCGAAATCCGGGGCCGAGTACATGCACGATATGGGCCACCATAAACTAGAGAAAAAAGGGGGACCCAGACGTATCAAAAGCTTATACTCGTTTGTCAGCCGCTAAAGTAATGTCAACGGGTTTTTGGTAATCTCGAGGAGTTTTACTAATGGAACTCCTTCACACTTATCGCACGATAAATGCTACTAACTACTTTAAACTTCTTGACAAAGTTCCAGCTGCAATAACTTCTTTGTTATCCATATATTTTGTCAACATCTCATCTTTTTCTCAGTGGTAGAGTCATGCTTAGACTCTGTTATCATATTTTCGAGATCCATTTGGCTTTCAGGTTTTCTTTTTGTTAGCAACTGGTGAAATTTCGATTTGAAACGATCCTTGCCTAAATATCTGAATATTTTGTGAGTAGGTTTTTGCTTTCTGAGTCTTTGACCATGGATGACAATTTTTAGAACACGATAATCTAATTCCGACCATTCTTCAAGTGTGAATTTAATGTTTTCAGCAATTTTTTTCTTATTTGTTGCTATGTGATCCAGGCATGTATTTGAAGTCGGGCGAGTAATTTTGTCCTTATTGACAATGACCGCTCGGTTTGTTTTTAGGGTATCCTTGTACATGTTCGATTCTGGAGACTCTGCAATCATGCCTATGTTTGTATCAGCAACTGCATATAATAGGTTTTCTAACAGTAACTTGATTTTTATTCCAGTGATTCACCTTTCCAAATATGTGTTGGAAAGCTACTGCCATATAGTTTCAGAATCAGTATGTGTCATTTAGCTGAAGTGTAAACAGCAATGCTTATTTTTACTCTGAAAATGTCAAATTTTGTGCCCAATAAAGTGTTTTTGCGGGGAGTAGTTCTTCATTGAAGAAAAAGGCTGCCGAAAGTCATCGTATTTTGGTGGAAGTATATGGGGCGCAGTCTCTAGCTGAGCGTACATGCCAAAAGTGGTTTGCACGAATTAAAAGTGGCAATCTTGACTTGGAGGACGATGAATGTTTGAAGATCACGAATTGGAGACATTGGTCAACCAAGATCCATCCCAAACTTGCAAAATCACTTGGCGTCGCTCAACAAACTATTTTAGATCGTCCAAAAGCTATTTCCGCAATAAAGCTTCAATTTCCGAAAAAAGCTGGTACCCCTTATTTGGCCCAGGTTTGAAATTAGACATCCATCTTTCATGCATAAGTAGAGCTTCACGTGTCGCTGGTTGTATTTTATGATCCTCCTGCAAATATTTTAATATTTCAACCAGCATCCATTTATTTGTACTCCTAGCCCGGTCAATCCCCAAGCATGGTCTCCCCACTATACCAATCTTTCGGATGCTGTTGAAACTGTGAAGCGTAAATTCACACGTTTTCTATTCTACAAATATATCCCCAACATTCCATCACTCAAAAAAAGGAGAGAATTTTTAGACCTGTGATGCTTATTTAAATTATTTCCCGGTATTCTTTCATCCAAACTTCAGGAAAGGCTTTATATACGTCCCACCTCAAAAACGCGTTCAACTGACATATTCATTGAGCCTTTGCTCGTACCGATATTTATTTTTATTCATTTTTAGTACGCGTATCACGTCGTTACAGTGAGCTCCAGTTGGGTGTCCTGCCACATTCTTAAACACTTTTAAAAGCATATTACATAATAGCTTCCAATAGTTTATTAGTATTTTAAATTCTCGTTTTTTTTTTTCTTATTTCAAGTTGGTCACTTTGTTTTTGTCGCATGAATTATATTATATTTTATTTCATTACCCATTTTGTAATTGGATTCATGCATCTGTAAAATAGCATACATAAAATAAAATAAAATGAAAATAAAATATGGATGTCAGATCTGGTACAACCAGAGTGCTAGTACTATGGAAAGATTAATATTTTTCGAAAGAAAATGGCCTCGTGCATGTACTGGTTTGTCCAGAAAGCTTGAGATGGATTGGAAGCTTTATACTATATATCGAATAGAAGAATTTATGCTAAAGTGACAAGAGTCAATAACTTCATATTGAAACTTCTTCGGAATCAAATCGCTACTGGCTTCGTTCCTCAAGAAGCATTCATGTATTTGGACAGGAATACATATGTTTTTGATTCTGACGGCGTCATATATATCGACAGGCCACCGATAAGAAGGTAAAATATCCTCCGAATTTGAGTTCATGAGACCTACAATTCCAATGGAGGTACTCATTTGCTCGATTCATTGAGGCTGGTCAAGCTGAGACGGAGCAATCTAGGTATTGGTAGCTGAACTACAATGTCTAAATTACTCGTGTTTATTTTCAGTTTTTGTGTATTTCATTACTTATTTTTTGAGTTTCAGTTCATTTTCGCTACATTTAGTGTTGTTGATTATTTGTGTTAAAAATTACGGATAGGTTAGGTACCTGTATATGTCATGTTTATTATATTAGGTTTAGAGATAAGGCTAAACGTTTATGTTAGGAATATTGTGATATAAGTTTTTAGTATAAGATAAAGATTTTGATTGAATTTAATTAGAATTAGGTTATAACATATTAGGTGTAGGATAAAAGTTCAATGTAGTGTTAAAATTATAAATAATTTTATAATAGTGTTGATTGTTTTTCTCCTTTTTGCTATCGAATCATAAAATATGAATAATCTTCATTAATTTGAATTTGCTGTGGTGTTTTTTTTATCAAATGTGTACGTTTTTAACGTATAAATTTAGAGAGCTATTTGGGCCATGAAATTTTTGTATTGTAATTTTTTGGAATTTGCTGCATATTCTTTTAACGATTAGTGTTGAATAAACGCTTTTGACTTTGACTTTGAATCGCCTAAATTTTTAGGCTACTCTTCAATTCTATCTTATCTGTGATTAAGGGACCGACAGTGATATTAATTTTTTAACACAGCTAAATGAAAATTTTGCTGATTAAAAATTATTGATTTGCTCTCATCTTATTTGATATAGTGACCATTAAATTTTAGGGAGCGTGCAAACGCAATTTTCTTATCAGACACATTGAAAGTATGAAATTATTTTTTAATATTGACATAGTACACGTGAAAAATTCTGCAAGTCATCTTAAAAAATATTTCCAACAATTTCAGCTTCTGTAACAATTAGCAAATTGTAATAACTGTGCAAAATATTTAAGAAAAATTGAAGCTTAATTTAATTTCTGCTCGAGGAAACCACTCATCAAGATGCCACTCACTAACTAAATGAAGAAAGTAAAAGTATTTCTTGATCTAAGCTTTCACATGTACATTTTTGTTGATTACTGCCTGAAGTGTTGATCGAATACTGATTAATTGTCGGAAAGCCCAAAAACGTGCAACAAACTAACATTTTAAAGCTTCGATTGGTTTCTCAATAAAAATACAAGCCTTAAATTGTTTTTTTTTTCAGGCCCACCTCTGAGTAATCTGTTAATATTGTCCCCAAACACTGTTCTTCACGAAATCTCGTCGGTATTTCGAAACATCCGATATGTGGTAGCACGTTTCATTCAATACCAGATCTATATGTCATAAGACTTATAGACCAGCGTGACCTTTGTTGTCGAAAATAAAAGTAACAATTAACAATTCCAGCGTGCTCTACTTTTGATATTTTCGATCGCTTAAAAGTCCAATGATCCCTTGGTCTTGAATTGTTTCATAATTATTTGACCGAATAAAAAACAGATTTGATGGCAACACATACAAAACCAGTCTATATTAAAATTCATCAAGCCAACTAATTAGCGGGGTTGCATAACTGGTCACCAACGCGCAATTCAGCAGCATACTATCAGTCAGTCTATCGATTATTGCCCATGTCGGGACAACCGAACAGCGAAAAGCTAATGGATCTCCGGTTGACCTTTTCCTCGCGAGCATGTGGTTGAGGTGTGTAATATGCCGCCACATATGTCAGATACCGCATAAATGATCATGAATGACTGACTAACTGGTGTTATTTCAGCAATAAATAATGACTGTCCAAATGAACTGTCTCCGACTGCCAAATCTGTGTTACAAAATAGAGCAGAGCATAATAGCAAATCGCATTCACGTAATTTATTCATGCACAAATATGCACGCATTCTACGCTGCATAGTGTACGCGTAAAGTAATGGTTCGAAAATTCGGACTCGAGTGCGGCTGGAACTGGAGTATTGTACATTTACAAGACGCTTGAATTGTTCATAAGTTGTAGCGGAAGAAAGAATGTTGCAACATGGAAGTTGTCGTACCAGAAATCAATTCTCTTGAATTGACGAGATATCTTGCAAAATTAACGGACCGTTTCGAAAGTATCTTTTCATTATCATGCGAGCGAGTAACGTGTTTGTGCGTCTTTTAGGCCGCTAAATGGCTATAATCAGCTTATCCACATAATGCAAGCTTCATTGCACGAACGAATGTCAAGGCCAGCTTCTAAATAGTATAAGCTGCTATGCAAGTTGCACTAATTAGTTCCCTCTGAGTTAAACATTCACACTAATTGGTTGTAAATTAGAAGTTGATATTTGAGTTGGTTTTACTCATGAGCCATGAATTTTTTTATGAATTTTATTTGATGAGTTGCAAATTGAGGAATTTCGATTTTCTGCATTTTCAGTTGAATGGTAGATTTCGTAATATTCAACAAATTGATGTTCATTAAGATACGCTTTCAATTTGTTATGCACATTGTGAAAATATTTTTATAATGTCAAGAAAGGAAATGAATGAGGTCTTAGATTTGGTTGAGGAGTAGTGTTCATTAAGCTTGTTAAATACATTAGAACGTTAATTATGCTGGTTATTTATGATAAGCGTGAGTGCGAATCTTGTGAGAAGATATACATACTAGATACAGCTCCCTTGAAATGTCAAGTACCAAGCATTGAGAAATCCGAATTCTCCTAGAAGCAAGTTATGTTCTACTTAGTATTTGAAGATATTTACAAGTAGTATGATACTGGACTATGTAACGTTCTAAGGTCATAAAACATACTTGATGAATGTTTTTGATCTTCAACCCAACTCTAAACGTGAGTTTGGAAGATCGAGTTTCAGATTAGATAGGTACATTCGACAAAAGGTGTTATAACAAGATGCATCAGATTTAGATAACATATAAGAATAGAAGGACTTAGGAGCTTCAAAATAAATGAAAACAGATATTCTCACACTGGCCTTTGCAGGCAACTTAGTAATCTTAGCCAATAATAGAGTCATCCTGTTAGATAAACTCAATGACTTGAAAGATACTATCATTTGAACAGCCTAAAAATTAACATTTTGAAAATAAACTTATATTGACAAAATCTAAAGCATCCAAAAAGCGCACCAGAAGAATTAAATTGTCTAACCAAGAAATCGAATGGGTCACAAGTTTCAAATTCTCGTGCGTCATCTTTACCACTAACGGAAAATATACTCAAACAAGTTGAAGCAGCAGGAGGATGCTCTTGCCAGAAGAGTATTGTAGAACAATTAGTAAATCAAACGATATATTCTGCATATCAAAACATAACTAATATACAGATTCCATAAATTGAGTTCGAATAATTATTATGGTTATTATGACTTTAAACTCGCCAGCATTTTGCTTCAAGTGTTTTGACCTCGCCGTTTGATTAGTCATGATAACACATCAATATTTCAAGCAATTTCTAAAATTTTTATCAAAATTCCTACATATTTGTAGTGTCTAGGTCCGTTGCAAGCGTGTATCTCCCTAGTATCACGTGTTAATGTTGTTGTAATTGTTAAATATTCAATCGCCTGTAACTTCTCTGTTTATTGTTCAATTATTGTGAGATTTTCGAACCATATACAATTACTTTTAGAAAACTAAAATAGCAGATTTTGAGAAATTTTAGGGTCCCATCTTGATTTTATAGGCAAAAAAAGCAAAATTTATAAAATGTACTATTATTAACAAAGTTGATCGAATTTTGACTTCTAAGGCATTTGTTGCCCTTGTGAAGGAAAAGTTGTCAGTTTAAGTACTGTTTTGAAAAGCTCTTATTAAAAACTTTCGTTTGATATTTATATCGGCTACTTTTGATGAAATTTATTTTTCAGCGGCCTCTCCCCTGTACAGTAATCATCGATTCATGGCCAATTTTTTCGAATCCTAGGATGGTTACAAAGGCCTTTTACTAGGAGCTCTCCCCTGCCTCCTCGACTTGTTTCACTTATGAGTATTAATTGTAGCTACTCATCTTCAGTCATTCATTAAATTGAATCAAGTGTTAAAAGCATAGCCATACTCGTATGTTTCCATAGTAATATAGCGCATATTGTTCCATAGTAATACAGGAAAATTAAAATCGCCCTAACTTCGTTAAATACCATTCAGAGCAGATTGATCTTATAAAAAGTCATCTGTGTACTGAATTTCATCAAATTTCAGAGCACCGTTAAGATTTTATTCAAGTAAACATAAAATCGATAAATCATACTATTACTAACAAAGTTGAGTGAATTTCGACTTCTCATGTATTTGTTGTTGTTGTACTCATAAAGGCCTACATTCGTGATTTTTTCCGATTTTTCGGGTCAAAGGTGACACAAAATTTTCGTACATTTCCCCTTTCCCTGCAAACCCTAAAAGCAAAATTTGTCATTTTAAGACCTGTTTTGAAAAGTTATCATGAAGACCTTTCATTTGATACCCATATTGCCTACATGCGATGAACATTTTTTTTTGTCAGTGGCAGCTCCCCTATATGGGGAGACCCCTGTTAAAGGCCTTATCAATTTTTTTCGTGGTGAAATTTTGAAGAGGTCGTCACTTCGCACCTACTTACAAAATGTTATGTTTCTAGTTTATGTAGTTTGCGAGAAAAAGTGGTGTGACACACGGACGGACGGACTGACAGGACGTGCTTTTAGTAGGGTATTGTAAAATGATTATGCAACACCCTTAAAAAGAATTCTCGCTCATGTGACTTCGCCATCTTCATCAATTCTTCAATTCTTAAAAATGCTTTGCTTCGTTATCTACATTCACAATATTAGTTTTGTCTCACAAAGCCATATATATAACCTGCACTCGCATAGCAACACAAAGTAATAATGATTTGACAAAAATATTAAGGTCCAAGGAAAATACAAAAATGACTCGTTTTTATTAATCAAATTAAAAAAAAAAAACCTATAAAGCCCTACTCTCAAATTCAGGTAAAAATTGATTCTTGATCATCTCCTCGTGTTCTACTATACCGCTGTACCAATTGCAGTGGAAGTGGCTTTTGTTGCATTTAATTCAAATGAAGATTTCTAGCGCTTTCGAATGGGACTGCATACACGATCTGTACTTACATTTACTCGTATTTACTATACTTAGCAATTTGTGCACTGTTGATGTTACAAATTCTGTATGTAGTTTACTTGACTCGGAGGTTCATCATCTTTGCTCTGCGGACGTTTGTCAGCAAAAATTTTTTCTGTTACGGGTACTGAGGGAGCTGCAGAGTGTGAGAGAACTGTTCTGCGTCGCAGAAAGAATAACGTGACACTCCCAGACAAAACTGACGTAGGATGAGGGTCATACGGTGGCACATTGCATACGTATTAGTCGCCTACTAATGGTCATGTCGTGAAGTCTGCTGCCATATGGCTTCCCATCCAACGTCACCTTCCTCTCAGCTGACCAAAAGCGGTTCAGGAACAGCGAGAGGTTAGAGGGTGCTTTCCGATTTCGTCGACGTCAAAAGCGACTGACTAATAGTCGGCAGTGGTAGAGGGCCGATTCATTACAAGTTCCTTCGTGGGGGCAATAATTCTGTAGCTTAGATTGAATTACAACCAATTATAATCTATTGCACAATCATTTATTAAAATTTTAAATTTATGCAAACATATTTTAGTCCTTTGAATCGACAGAAAAACAGAAATGGGAGCATATTTTCGCGGATTGGAGAAAAGAGAAGATAAAGCTGATAAACACAATTGGATTGGCGTACGCAAAATTCCAGAGAAGGCAATATTGAATGAAACCACGTTAGGTGGTAAATCATGCCATAATCGTAACAAATTGAATATCATTCCAAGAATATCAAACTAACTTGAACTTACCATTTTTAGGAAATGGCTTACGCAACGGAAGTGTATGAATATAACAAGCTCGTTATTGAAGGTGCTTCAAGACCGAGTCTAGTACTATGTTTCTCAAAAGTCACGGAAACATTTCATGATCCCATAAGATTAACTTTTCTTCATATTTACCATTTTTACAATTCGTTTATCATTCATCTCATCTTTCGGACAGAAAGTTTCAGAAATGTGGGAAATGATGAAGTACATACATGGTCAACATTCCACCAATATCGAAAAATCGAGATACAATTCAAGCCCGTTGTCAAATGACAGAGTTTATTGATCAAGCCAAAAGATATCTGGAAAATAGATAGAAACTTACATGTCCCCAATCATTTCAGAACATATACGCGAAGCCCAACGAGGCAGAATTCCGAGCACATACAACCAGGTTACTTCATTTTTCGGGTTGAAATTTAGTCAAAGTGAAGTTTTGGGATTACAAGGTGGAAGCATAGATGGGAAACGGCTGTGGCAAATAGTGTATTACTGCTTGCGATGTGGTGATATCCGATTAGCGTTGCGTTGCATTGAAATCGCTGAACCAGGCCACGAAGACTTCGCTCAAGTATTAGAAGACAAACTCAAAAAGCCCTCGCAAAAGATCAATTCGAAATTGGAAGTGCAGCTGGAAATGCAGCACAAACGTCAAACCAAAAATGCAACAGATCCCTATAAAAAGGCAGTATATTGCATTGTGGCTTGTTGTGATATTAACGAACAACATCCCGAGGTTCCTAAAACATCTGAAGATTTACTTTGGATACAATTGTCTTTGATCAATGAATCGGGCTGCCCTGACACTAAGTTTAAGAGTGTCTTGGCTATACATCATAGAGGTATACACTGGAGACGGCGAGCTTTTATTTTCCATATAAAATATTGAAGTCTCTTAATACATGCTCAATACGAACAAACATTTCATGTACGTACACTCTCATTTTCGAAAGCTTTTGGACTTTCACGAATGAGCTTACGTATGATTGTCCAAATGCTATCATCGTTCGAAATTAATTTCAAAATATTTAAAAAAGTTCATTATTTTTAGTTTTCTCTCTAATGATCATACAGCATTTACAATTGTAAACAATGCCTCCAAATATTGTTCAACAACCTTCTTTCTTTTCCATAAAATGTACTAACAAACTACGAAGTGCGCCACATTTAAATCGTTTTCGATCGAAATCAACAATTGTTACACACCTGATTTCGGAAATAATGTTTCAGCTGATGGAAAACTGTCAGTTGACAATTCGTGTGAAAATTCCATCAAAGATCGTAATTTTTTTAAATTTTCAATGAAAACGCTTGTTTCGGGTAGATTGTATAAGTGATTTCGAAAATAAAGTGTTCAACGTGTAAACGTGAGTAAAAATGTGAAATCGTCATCGAGTATTTTTCATTATTTAGGTACGTAAAGTGCAGTCAAGGAAACAATTATGTGTCCGCGTATAATTTACGTGATATTTTCTGTGTCCGTCCAGGTTTTCGGTGCGTTTCATGAATGAAAACATAATTTCGAATGTAAACGGTACATGGGATATGCGAATTTAAAGATTTTCTCGGTTGAAACAGATTTGACGCCGGTCATAGAATTCCGATAACATGCAACTGAAACTCGCTTGCATTCTAAGTATTTACGCGCTTTTTTTTCTGATTTTTATTCCTACGGATTTAAATGAGCCTAAGTTATCCTTAAAGCTTCGTGTTGAAGTAATTAATTGTGTTTTTAAGTAAAAGTTCGTGATTATCAAAGTGCAAATTGCATGTGAAATAGATGTTCCGCGCAAGTGTTGAATTTTTGTCGGCTCCGTCCATAATGGTGTTAAGACTCAATTGTTGAAAATAATACGTTTTGTTGTTGCGAAGGTGCTTGTAAAAGTTTCATGTATCGGAGTAAACGTTTTAATGATAAAACTTCGAAGGTTTTCTAAAATACGAGATCTCGTATCAGTGCAGTACACCTACAATATGGGGGCTGTTTTATTAATTTTGAAAACTGGTCGGTTGAATTTAAAAAAATTTTTCTTGGTTTCTGCAGTCGTGGTGATGGGATTGAAATTGATGTTGAAAATCGAGCCAATTAATGCAGAAATGCATGCATGGCGGTTTAATTTAAAAATATTTATTTATTTAACGGAAAACGAAGAAAACCGATTTCAAAGTGCCCTACGGAGGAGGACATGAATTTGATGGAAGTGATATTAAATCACCATGTAATATCACTAATATAGCACCGCTTTTAATCTTTCTTACTTTGGAGTCGGTTTTTTTTTAAATTTTAGGTGAATTCCTTAAGAGAAATTTACCTCTTGCGAAGAGTACTTCATATATATATATATATATATATATATATATATATATATATATATATATATATATATATATATATATATATATATATATATATATATATATATATATATATATATATACATATATAAAGGGTGATTCATAACAAGTGCACACATTTTTGTCGAAAAAAAACGTAGTTTTTGTGAAGATTGAGCTGTAATATTTATCTATTATGAAAATTTGGTCCCTTACAATTAAATATGAAACATTACTTTGGGCATATATGCACCTCGTGCTGCTTTACAGACTATCAAACGATGATTGTAATTTTCGATGACATTTTCGCACATTTCCGGCGTTATTAGGCGTATGTTGGCTCGAATATTGTTTTTTAATGCTTCAGTAGTCTGGAAAGCATCAGCGTAAACACGATCCTTCAGAAACCTCCAAAGGAAGAAGTCACAAGAAGTCAAATCACACGATCTCGCCGGCCAATTTATGGGTCCATTTCGTGAAATTATTCGTTTTCACGTAGAGCGCGAAATGTTTGCACTGGCGATTCATTATTTTTGTAAAAAGTTTTAACAATAATAAAACGTGCGGCTGATGTATATGATGCCATGATTAAAATTTTAAAAGACCAAACTGTCATAATCTGTCAATATATGGACCTAAAATTGGTGATAAATAAGAGTTAAGGCCCATTCACATATATACACTTGTTATGGATCACCCTATATATGATATAACGAAAATCGTGACTATGCTAGAGGTTACAATTTCGCTCCAATTTTCTCAAAATTTTTAGGAAAGGCGTATTGGGTGAATATCTCAGTTAAGTTGTTTAACCAGCTAAATCGGTTGAGGAAAAACAAAATGGCGGCCATTTTAGACAAACATTCGTGATTTCATTTTTGACCAAACCATGGCACCTATTTGGATGAAATTTGGTACAGAGGTTTATTGAAGTATGCGATGAATTTCACAATAAAAAATCCAAAGTCGAGCCGTTGGTGGCCGTTCAGACGTCGAAAAGCGTGTAAGCATTGGATGTTGTAGTTGTGACTAAAGTTTTCAACCAATGTTAATGAAATTCGGTACTTTGGCAAAGACTGTAAATGTCTAAAGAATTATGTAAAAAAACTAGAGATCAGGTCTGCAAAAACGAAATCGCGGCTAGTTGAAGCTCGAAATTTCAAAGGCTTCTGAAAGACCCAATTATGATTCGATGTGCATGAAAATTTTAGATCCAAACATTTTGCTGCTTTGGTGCACATACATGCTCAAGTTTCAAAATGGTGGCGATTCAAATATGCGATTTTTTCAGATTTTTGTGGCCCTCTAGTGGCCAAATTTTGCAATGGATTTTAATGAAACTTGAGATTATGAATAATTGTACTAAGTCCTTGTACTAAGCAAAAAATTATCAAAATCGGATGAAAAATAAAGAAGTCGAAAATTCAAAACCTAATATTTTTCGCTGCGATTTTCAGTAAAAATTTAATACTTTTGCTCTGTCTAGAGGGAAACTGATTGTATGAGATTGGGCAAATTGACTGCTGAGACTCTAAGATTGAAATATTTTTAAAAATCCAAAATCATATGCTTGCACTCAAAATGGCGACCCACAAAGACCAGAAGGTAAGCGCAATTCGCTATTTTAGTAGCAACTGAAGCAATACATGTTTATCATGGTAACATTTTTAATGGCGTAACTTGTAAGTATTTATATAACAGGCCATTTAAGGGGATTGTAAAATATTTTTACAATTCCCTATTAAAATCGCGATCTATCTTTTCGTCCGCCTTTCCATCCGTGCGTCACAGCAAGTTTTCTCGCAAACCACACAAGCTAGAGTGATGAAATTTTCTACGTAGGTCAAAAGTGGTGCCCTCTCAAGCTTTTGCAAGAAAATTCCACCAGAATAATAATATCAGCACATATGACAATTTTTTGTCTTTTTTTGAGCAGTCACACAATCAAACTGCTCGAAAACCTTCCTATCTCCTACTCGGAATTTTGAGGCAGATTTGAAAAATATATGTAATTGATTTTATTTGCAATCTGTTTTTTTGTAGAATACTTTTTCGTTCGATTAATTTTATCAAATTTCTCCCTTTAATTTTATTCGTGACGAAATTGAACTGTTATAACTATTTAAAATTTTCATTTCTTTACCCTATATAAAATTTCTTTGTATCCCTTAAATTTCTTCACTCCATTTAAATCTTTTATACCTCATTTGAATTTCTTTACTACATTTCAAATTTCCTTACTTCATCTCAATTTTCTATACTTTAAATAAATTTTGTCATAAGGGAAAACAATTTTTTTTATATCTTAGTGTAAAATTCCGGATTTGGGGAACGCAGATGTAATACTCCTCAACGATGTATCACATCACGGAAGAGAAGTGAACAGGGCTGATGGAGTCAGCTGAGGCAATTCACCGTATGCACGGGATGGAAGGAACAGAAGACAAGTTTTTGGAATGGCTTGAGAGGCGGGTTGAACCACGAGACGAGAGAGAAGGCGGAAAGTGCGCGATACTCAGACAGAGATCTTCATAAGATTGCTCGAGTCATCAGTTTTTGATCGGGTAGACTTCAACCGAGAAAAAGAAGAATATTCGTGATAGCTTCGATAGGAAAAAAACGACGAGAAAAAAAGTTTCAGTGGAAATTTGTAGTGAAGAAAATCGATTTGTGTGGTCCCTGGTGCTGCGATTCGTCTTGTGCACGTTTATTATTATTATTAATTTTCATTCTTGTCGCCCTCTCTCTCGCATCCGATGACGAAATCTAAGTAAGCCGGAGCGGTCGTGGCCGCATTGCCCGCCACCCTAACGCGCACGGGGAAAGATTGAATAAAAGTATGTGATCGAGTGACATTTTTGGTAGGTGACAGGCGGAAAATTCTAACGACACCCGAGCGACTTTTGTGCCGTGCTTGAATTGCACGTGTGGATTATTTTGGAATATTTTACGGTTCGACGTCACAGTGCGTTGGTATTTTCGTTTTTTGCGAAAATGCATTGATAGGAACTGCTGTCGCCGTTCATCAACTGAAAACTCGATAGATCGTGAAAAGTGAATCGGGGAGTCGAATTGCTACCTTGATGAAGCGAGCAAAAAAGAACAAGCGGTTGTCATGAAGCTCTGCGGGAGACGCTCGACGAGGCCCTCATTGTTGGTTTAGATGAAAAATCTTTTCGCGCGTCGTGAAAAATCCACCAGACAGGAATCTTGCCATCAATTGGATGTGTGAACTGTGAATTTTCAGTGGTCCACATTTTGTGAATTTGTTATGTTTTCCGTATTTTCTGGTACTATCGAATTGTTACAAAAGAGTTGAATCAGAACCACTCGTTTGCAGAGATCGTGCTGTGTGTTTAAGAAAAATTCGCGAATCAACTGGAAAATAGATAAATTCTCCGAATAGTATCGTTCAAATGAAACATTTACATCTTGAAATTGTTTTGTGGCAAGTCGCCGTTTATGATGAGCCCGTGTAAATTGTTGCGTTTCGACAGGAATTTGCGGTGGTGTCCACACAAAAGTTGGTATAGTCGTAGTTGAACACCCACTCAAACTTAATTGCCTCTATTGTTTGGACAGGATACGAAAAACTGTCGAGTGTCGTGTCAGACGAAAACTAGAGTGACTAAGAATTGTCCAGTGCGTGGAAAAAACGCGCGAAAATTGTCAAAATTTCATTGCAAACACTTGGAAAACTTTCCGACAAAATGGCCAGCATGTGTCCTTTGTGATAAATTCCCTTCGCGACTAGTGCACAAGGTTGTACGATTTTCGGTTTATTTGTTCAATATGATGCTCATGAAAACGGGCACAAAAGTGGAAACGACAACAACTGGCTTGGCATAATTTAAGAATACATATTTAAGGGCACCGCACCCAATATATGACGAAGATGAAGAATCAATTCAAAATTCCAACTACCTCACCATATATTGATAAAGTGACAGCGAATAATGAAACAGCTTACCACCACACTTGCAATAAGACCTGCCACTCAAAATACAGGAGACTAGAACACAAATAATTTTTGCAATAAATATCAGCCAAAAATTTATGTTAAAGACGCCAACATACAATTGCAAATAGAAGAACTTTGCTTTCTATGTAGTCAGAAGCCAAAGTACTACAATTTCTGGCAACTCAATGAATTTATTTCATGAATCGTAAAGAAAATGTAGCTCCACAAACTCCCCGAATTGTACTGAAATCACAAACTCTAAAATTGGCAAGACTCAAAATTAACATTCAAGAAACAAATATTTACACAATCAAATTTAACTAAACATTACATATCTGAAGATAAACCATGTATTGTATGTTATTGATTGCATGAGTCAGCTGATTTTTTGCCGCTGACAAAATTCTTTAAGTCAATAAAGGCATTATTATTATTATGATTAGTCCACTTGTTTCGAATATATTCTTTGATTCGTTGTCTCTCCGTATGATTCGCCTAGCATCTTGTTTTCTCCAGATACAACTTTTTTTTTAATAACTAAGATTAAATCGAAGGCATTTGTCCAAAGAGACACTAAATGTAGGATATTTTTGACTCTACTGAGAGCTTTTTTATTGATTTAATATTCATATAACAGAGTACTGGATTACTTCTGGCAATCCATGCACGAGGAATGATTCAAATGTAATGCAAATCTAATATTTGTTGTGAACATAAAAACGTAAAAAATGTGATAGTCTACATAGGTTGTTGCAACATACTGGCAAAAAATCATTATGCCGTTACATTTTGGAAAGACCTTAATTGAATACGAACAGCCAGAAAATTAACGAAAAAGAAAAAAAAAAAAACAGAAAAACTCTGCCAGAAACATTATCAAATAATTCAGCTTGAAAAATGCCCACCAAAGCCATGCACAACAGCTTCTACTATATATTCTAGAATTACACATTGGTGTATGGAGTTGGATCAAAGGACATTTGTAGAAGATGAACATTGTGAACAATGATCATCAACGTCTCAAACTAAAGAAAATGTGAAAAATAGAAGATCTCATATGACCAACTATCAGAAATTTAGCTGAGATCACAAAAATTTTTCGCAGCGGCATTCAGAGAATTTTCACTACAAAGGTATTTGAGCATACATCATCATAAGAACCCACAATTGTGATTTTGTCACCTATAGAATGTACGTCACAAAATTTGATGACTCTGACTCTTTTAGTTCCAGAGAAAACTTGCTGTGACGCACTGACGGACAGACGCATGGTTGGGCGGACGGACAGAAAAACGGATTCATCAATTTTAATGGGTTAATGAAAACATTTTTTTGACAAAACTGTGAAAACTCGAGGGAGCCTGTCAGCTACGGTGCTGTTTCACCAAAACAGAGACTGATTTTAAGTACTTTATAAGTAAATATTACAAAACTAGATTATGACGAAATCACAGTTGTGATTTGGCAGAAACCACATTTAGCCATTCAAATCTGTTAGAGCAATCAAAAATTTAAAGCTAACCTAAAAAATTGCATTGCGTGGAGTGCAATTTATTTGGTCATCTAGCATCGTATTAAGGATACTCCCATTATCAAGATGCAACGGTTAAATTTATTTCAAAACAAATGTAAACACACCGTGCAGGGATACCTTCCAACTTCATGAAGCCCGGAGTATCATTTGCACTTGCCGCTAGGGGATAAGCACACAATTCTGTAAGAAATGTAAGTAATGTAAGTAGCAACAAAGAGCTGCTTCTTTAAATCAACCAGCAACTCAATTTTTATCGGAAAGAGTTAATAAACCAGATTCAAAAGTTAACGTTGTTTTCAACGTTTAGATCCTTCAAATGTCTGAAAATAACTTGCCATTCGTTTCCATGGGTGGGCTTCTTTTCATTTTGATCAATGTCAATTCCATTGTTGCCCTAGATCGGCGTGATTTTCTTCTTGAACTCATTGTTAAGCAAAAGCCTGATATCACAATTCTCATTGAAACCCACCTCAATTCATGGCACTCAATGACAAGGACTCTGAATGCGTAAGAAACGATAGATCAAACGACAACGGGGAGGGATTCTGGCATATTAGTTGCAGGACCCTATTGTTTTCAACATGTTGATAAATTTGAATCTTAAAATTTTGAATTTTTGAAGTGTCCGGAATGAAAAGGAGGATAATCTCTTCGTTATCTCAGCCCAGGCAACCAAAAGAAATTATCTCAAATTCAAGAAGGAACTGATTCTTTACTTGATATATTCTTAAATTGAACAGGTTGCATAGTTATTATATTCTTGCCGGTGATCTTCATACTCGGCATGCATTATGGCTGCACGTCAACAATAATCCAAGAGGTTCATTCCTGAGATTGTGGGCAACAGAAAATCAAATTGAATACAGGTGCAATCTACGAGTATATGGGTCGGAGTTCCCAAAATACCTAGGAAAAATTCATGTTTGGAGCTTTGCATTGCTGATGCAAGACTTGAATTCACACTTAGCAGTCCTCAACATAAATTTCAGGTATTTCTTTATGATAGTGCCTATTTTGCCATTGTATTGGAAGTAAAACATCAATGGGATGCTGTTTTTTTCATTCCAGCTCAAACTGAAAGTCATTATGTTGGTTTCGGAAAAACAGGTTGGAAAAAGTTTCACAAGAAGTTCAATCGGGAATAGCAGAAACGACGCCCACCTCCTGATGGTGGTAACTCTTACCCAATAGTTCCAAATGACTCGAATCTAACTAAAGATGAAATAGATCTCTATCTGTTAAAGTTAGAGAAGCTGAAATTGGAAACTATTGAAAAAGTGATTCCCAAGCTTAAACATTGAAACAAAATGGAAGCATCTGAAACACCAATCATCGCAAGACTGAAAAGATCAAAAAGCTTTCTTCTCACATGCGTCCACAATATTTATCGGTGGTTTCTAGACTACAACCATCGCTCATTGGCCTTGTTGAAATTACACCTGAAGAATTTCTGGAACTTAATCCGTTCATAGTTCAGGAGTAAAGTCAGTAAGCAACGGGTGAAGTAACTGAGGGGTATTAGTCCACAGTACCCAGATGGCATGTTTACAAAAGCGAATAGTATATTTCGTAAGAAGTCTCAAGTGAATGTGTCGAATCTCAAAATTGCTTTTAGTGAGATAAATCTTCTAGATGGAGCTGGTATCAATACGATTCCGAGTGCTAATAGAAACAGGATTGCATGTGATAGTTTTCAGAAACTCGCTCTTATTTGAGCTTATTTTGAATTGGCCCATCAACCAAGTCCTGGGAGAGGAGATGAAATACTTTCATAAGTCGATGAAGCAGAGTTTTTCGAATTCAAATCGAGCGTGAACGGTGCATTCATTCTTAATTTTAATAAAAAATTGACTTCCAAACTCATATCGAGCAGAAATTCGCTTGCTTAATTTGTCAGTTATCAAAACTTATGTTTCATATTTGGCAGGGTAGACAACAAGAAATCATGTGGTGTTGGTGTTCTCAATATAGTATAGCAAATCTTACCTAAGATTACTATTATAAATTACTAAATATTGTTCAACTATATATTAAAGAATATAAAGAATAATAAAAAGAAGAAAAAAAAAATCCTTACCGAGCCAAGGTCATCGCTTTGCAAAATGTCTACAATTTAACGTAATTAATATGTAGATACCATTACTGTTGTAAACTTTATTTTTAAGTCTATCAGAATATGCATGTATTACCGGAACCTGAGAGTAACAGCTTCGAGCATATCGGACCCCAACCATCCTTGCTTTCAACAATATGAGTGAAGACCAAAAGTGACTCTATAAACTCGAACAAGTTGCGATGTTTTAATATTGGCTCGAAATTGGTTCGAAGTTGAGCTAAGGGCAATATATAGTCGTTAGTTTGAGAAACTACGACGAAAAAGACGATGTTACTAATTGGGAATTGTAAAGAAAGGTGGATGCCCGGCCGTCGTCCCTTGCGATTAGCGGAAAACTTTATTTTAGGGGGCAAAACGAGTCAGCGGGTCGCTTTTTTTATAATAATCGGTACCGCAAAAGTGATTTTTGGCACTTAACTCATGCCCGAAGTGTTCGCAAAAGAATTAAGATACGGATCTTCCGTCGAATTGAAAAAAAGAAGAACGTAGGGATAGTGAAAAGAATTTAGCCACAAACGTGGATTGGTGTAAGGTGCAAGTGAAAACGGTGAAGGGCTCACAATTGAATTAAAAACGGGTCTTCCATCGAATCGCACGAAACAAGAGGGTAGTCTTTTTGAAGAAATTTTAGCCGCGGACGTGGATTATTGTAAGAAGTAAGTGTAAAGCAGAAACTTAGAAATGTGTGTAAATACCCTTGGAAACGTATTTTGAAGGGAAAATTTAATTTCCAAAAAAATAACCACGCATCTTTAGGGAACTATTCGAACCCGCGCAACAATCGAGGTTCTGCAAAAGTGGGGTCCGGCACGTATAAGGTGGATAAGTGGAAGCAAAAAGGGGCCCCTAACGGTATCGTGGAGAAAGTTATTGTATTATAAATGTTTTCTCGTTTGATTGAAATACTCAGTAATAATTTAAATTGAAAATTATTTCTTGTTTTTGTGGTCCCTTTATATTTAAAAATATTTCTTGTTTTTGTGGTCCCTTTGTATTGAAGATGGTAGGGATCTTATTGCCATTTACGCCTTGCTGTCATTTTGTTATCTATTTTATTATTGGTAAAGTTTGAGTTTTTGGGAATATTCTTCAGGCTGCGTAAAGTTCTTTCTGCCTCTTTGACGTTGATCTCATAAAACGTGATAGTAAATGTTTCTATTACGTTGATTTTGAATATCAAAAAAGATTGGATTCAGACGCTGCAATATTTGATTCTTTTCGGTGCATGCAAATTCGGTCTCACACGAAGTTTTGAAGCAAAATTATTCAGAAATGTATTGGTACTTTGTCGTAGCTCTCAGATAATTTCCAAAGATGCCATTGGTTACTATTGAATTTCGCAAATAATTTCTGCAAGCATTTTGGACATTTTAGTGGTTATTCCTTAAGTTTAAAATACAGATTTTTTATTGTTCACTTTGAGTCATCAGCCATTCAAAAATATAATTTAGAATTGTTTGGATTTACAGACAAATATTCATGAAGCCTCCAATACAACTTTTGAAATGAAAATTGCATAGATGAATGGAAGTAATTAAGCAATTCTGATTTTGACATTAATATTCACTGTACTGTGAAACACCATTATAGCGATTGATGAGCCTTGATTCCCACGTGATTATACATTCAATGAAGTCAAAGCACATTTCATTTCACACTGACAATTTATACAAGCAATTGACAAGAATAAAATGAAATATTTCCATTAGGGTGGGAAAAATCATTCTAAATTACTTTAAACGTTCACATTCGTACCACACACCATCAAATTTCTCACGCCTCCAATTTGATTAGTCGCTTTGATTAAATTATTCATGCCATGAGGGTGTTCATGAGTTTAATCAAGTTGAAAACTGCGAAAATCATTTTACTGTCCTATTACGCACTGATTAAATATTAAGAAGGGTTACGTTACCTGCAAAGTCCGTGCATTGACGAGGATGTGTGCCGATACGCAAACAGACAAATGGGCTTGAAATAGTCATGAAGCTATAAATTCAGGCTGACATGTTCCAAGCATTTGCTTTACTCTTTCTCTATTTGCATTGCGACGAATTGTAAAAGCAGTTATTAAGTAAAATGTATTATCCTAATGAAGTCAACTTTAGTTTTTTTTTGAAGCAAAAAATAACAAATCAGAAATATTCGTTCTTCTGAATAAATGCTACTTCCTGCTAATTGCCAGAAATTATGAATCAAAGCAATACTAGACTTAAAAGTGCCGAATATATTCCTTGCTTCGAATGAAAAATCATGTGTAAGGGGTTTGTAAAAGAAACATACTAGTTTCACGTCCTGTGTGTCCGTGCGTCCAACAAGTTTCCTCAGTAACTATCATAGCGAACCATAGCGTAGTAAATGCACTACTCGCATTCATTAGGAACTTCATGTAAAACCTAAGAGCTTTAGGAAAAAAAATCATCGATTCACTTCTCTTCGGTGGGAATGGGCGTGCGTTTCTCCTATTGAAAACTTTTCACGCGTCTTCCCCGTACCCTCTTATCTGGATGGCGGGAAGTGTGTGTTTACAGATTTCTCTTTGGGGTTATGTATTTCTTATTGCCAAGCTATTTAATTGACTAGCAATAGATTTAATGTCTAACACTTTGTTTTTAGGGTTTTGTAAAATAATTTACAAAACCCTACTAAAATCGCGTCCTGTCTGTCCGTCTGTCTGTCCGTCCGTGTGTCACAGCAGTTTTTCTCGGAAACTACTTAAGCTAGAAACATCAAATTTTGTATGTAGGTGTAAAGTGGTGTTCTATTCAAAGTTCATCTACAAAAATTTTTTATAAGGTATTTAAGGGGGGTCTCCCCATATAGCGGAGTGACCCCCCGAAAAAAAATTTCATTGAAGGTAGCCGATATGGGTATCAAATGAAAGGTCTTGATGAGCACTTTTCAAAACAGGTCTTAGTTTGGCAAAATTTGCTTCGCACAGGGAGGGGAAATACACGAAAAATTTGTGTCCCCCCCCCTCGCGATTGGACACCTGTGATCCGAAAAATCTGAAAAAAATCAGGAATGTAGGCCTTGATGAGTATAACAACAACAAATACGTGAGAAGTCGCAATTCACTCAACTTTGTTGGTAATAATATGATTTATTGATTTTATGTTTTCTTGAATAAAATCTTAACGGTACCTCTAAATTCAATGAAATGAAATTCAGTACACAGATGACTATTTATAAGATTGATCTTTGCTGAAAGTTTCATAAATATTCAATAATATTTAGCGAAGTTATAGCGGTTTGAATTTTCCTGTATTACTATGGAACAATATGCGCTGCATTTATTACTATGGCAACATATTGCTATGGAACAACATACGCTTTTTACCGACTCAGACACTACAGTTTTGCTAGGATTTGCGTGAAAATTTCATGAATATCTTTTAGAATCGGTTCAGCTAGTGGTATCAGTAATCGTAAAACAAAATTGTGGCTGTTTTAAATGCGAAGATTGAATAATTTTGAGTTATTTTTTCCCAACTTCAACATTTAAGTTGCATGCTTTGAACACTTGATTCAATTTAATGAATGACTGAAGATGAGTACCTACAATTAATGCTCATAAGTGAAACAAGTCAAGGAGGCGGGAGAGAGCTCCTAGCAAATGGGCTTTGTAACCACTCTAGGATTCGACAAAATTGGCCATGAATCGATGATAACAGTACAGGAGAGTGGCCCCTGAAAAAAAAATTCATCAAACGTAGCCGATATGAGTATGAAATGAAAGTTTTCATGGGAGCTTTTCAAAGCAGTTCTTAAACTGTCAGTTCTTGCTTCAGTGGGGGCACAGGGGGAAATACATGAAAAATGTGTTTCTTCCCTCGCGAATGGACATCTGAAATAATTATCAAGGGAGATATTTATGAGTATAACAATACCGAAAACCTCAGAAGTCGAAATTCGTTCAACTTTGTTTATAATAGTATGATCTTCGAATATATTTTCTCCAATAAAATCGTCTTTGACATGTTTCTTGGTTTCATTCGATCTGGTGACTGCATTTTGTAAATTGAATACAAAACCCTTCTGACATGAGCGTAGGTCTGTTTACCCAACTTGTTTTTTTCTTGAAAACCCGTCGGCCCTTACTTTGTTGTGTGAGCAGACGCATTTCGACTTTGCGAAGCGCGTCTGCTCACACAACAAAGCAAGGCCCAATGGCTTATAAAAAAAAAACAAGTTGAGTAAGCAGGAGAGTGCTCCTTCCAGAAGGTCTTTGTAAACACCGTAGGGTTAGAAACAAGTTTTCTAATAGCGTGAATCGATGACTTGAATTATTTATCCAATACTTGGATATAAAATCGTTAAAATTTATGTTAAAAATCCAGAGTTCTTTCATAAGCACAGTATAGCCGCTTTTTTGATCTAGCTTAAATGATTGTTCTGAATGTTTGGCCAATCGAACATATTCAAGTTAAACACCATTCCTTAAATTTTCATGAAAATTGAAAGAAAATAAAAGTGCCTAGATCAATTTGAAATATGTATCAACCATAAACACGTGTTATTGTTGTTGTAATTTCATACAATTGAAATGGCTATAACTCACTTGACTATGATCGGATTTTCATAAAGATCTTAAATCAATCTGTAGAATTGCTGAATTTCGATAAGTTTAAAGATACTGTTTTCATTTTATGGGCAAAAATGTAAAATCTGCAAATCATACTTTTATTAACAGATTGAGTGAATTTCAATTTCTGAGGAATTTGTTGCCCTTGTACTCATAAAGGCCCATCTCTGTGATTTTTTCAGATTTTTCGGCTCACAGGTGTCCAATCGCGAGGGGGGTGGGCAACACAAAATTTTGGTACATTTTGCCTTCCCCAGGACCCCTCAATGCACAAAATGAATTCAGATTCTGAAAGTTCTAATCAAGACCTTTCATTTGATACTGCCTATGGGAAAAAAATTTTTAAAGGCCACTTCTTTATAAGGGGGGACCCCCTTAAAAAATTTTGAAATGTTTGGTAAGACACAACTTTTAAGAGACGACCACTTCTGAACTTTTCACAAAGTTTGAGATTTCTAGCTGCTATAGTTTCTGAAGAAACTTGCTGTGACGCACGGACAGACAAGTTGCGAAACTAGTATGTCTTTGTAAAAAAAATTTTTTACAAAGTCTTAAAAACAATATCAAATTCAAATTAATTAAAATTATTTCATATTTTATGATTCAATTTTGGAAAAGGAGAAAAAACTAACCAACACTATTCAAAAATTATTTATAATTTTAGCACAACAGTGAACTTTTATCCTACACCTAATTTTAATAAAATTTCATCAAAAACTTTATCTTATTCTAATACTATGCTATCACAATATTCTTAACCTAAACGTTAAGCTTTATCTCTAAACGTAATATAATAAACATAACATATAACTATTCTAACACAAACACAACACAAAATTTTGGTACATTTTGCCTTCCCCTGGACCCCTCAATGCACAAAATGAATTCAGATTCTAAAAGTTCTAATCAAGACCTTTCATTTGATACTGCCTATGGTAAAAAAATTTTTAAAGGCCACTTCTTTATAAGGGGGGACCCCCTTAAAAAATTTTGAAACGTTTGGTAAGACACAACTTTTAAGAGACGACCACTTCTGAACTTTTCACAATGTTTGAGCTTTCTAGCTGCTATAGTTTCTGAAGAAACTTGCTGTGACGCACGGACAGACAAGTTGCGAAACTAGTATGTCTTTGTAAAAAAAATTTTTTACAAAGTCTTAAAAACAATATCAAATTCAAATTAATTAAAATTATTTCATATTTTATGATTCAATTTTGGAAAAGGAGAAAAAACTAACCAACACTATTCAAAAATTATTTATAATTTTAGCACAACAGTGAACTTTTATCCTACACCTAATTCTAATAAAATTTCATCAAAAACTTTATCTTATTCTAATACTATGCTATCACAATATTTCTAACCTAAACGTTAAGCTTTATCTCTAAACGTAATATAATAAACATAGCATATAACTATTCTAAATATTGAAACCTATTCCTAATTTTTAACATTAATAATGACAGCACTAAATCCCCTGGACCCCGTAAGTCATGAAATTATGTTTTTATTTCAGATTCTTAAAGTTCTAATCAAGACCTTTCACTTTATACCATATTTGACTACCTTTGGTTAAAAAAAATTTTTAAGGGTTCATTCGTTATTAGGGGGGACCCCCCTTAACAATTTTTTAAATTTTTGTTAAGACCTCAACTTTTGAGAGACCATCGCTTCTGAACTTTTCACAAAGTTTGAGCATTCTAGCTTCTATAGTTTCTGAGGAAACTAGCTGTGACGCACGGACAGACGGACGGACAGACAGGTCGCGAAACTAGTATGTCTTTGTAAAAATTTTTCTTACAAAGACCTTAAAAGAGACTTGGCCAGCAGATATCAAATAAATAAAATAATTGTCTTATACTTTCTGAAATGTAAATCATTGTTAATTCTCAAAACTGCAGAATTCGTTTCCAACAACTTCGAGTATACATTTTGCACGTGCAAATGAAGTGAAAAAGTTCCCTATAAGTAGGATAACTGATAGGGAATCGGAATAAATAAGATCATTTTCTGTGCTTTGAGACTGGAGTAAACGAATTTTCAATTACATAGAATAGGTTTGAAAGCTTTGTTGCGGGAGATAGAAAAATGAACTAAGCCAAATAAAAATATCGTGCAATCTGGTGAGCGATGATTTACTGGGATAGTAGATGAAAAGCTAAAATTTTGCGGAAAGGTCAGAAATGATGGCCTGTCAAAAATCTTGGTCTTAGCAAATATTTAAAAAAATTTTTAATGGAGGTCCCCTTATATAGCGAAGGAGCCCTTACACATTTTTTTATCAAAGGTAGTCAAATGGGTTGTCAAATGAAATGTATTGATTGGAATATGAAACAAACAAATAATTTTGTGCATCAGGAGGTCCACAGGGAGGTAAAATATATGAAAAATTCGTGTTCCTTCTATAATGGAATACGTTTTTTTTAAATACCTCAATTCCCTACCACTCCCTCCATCGTTCTTTCTTCGTCACACAACGCTCGTGCGATCTGCATTCACATAACGTCGTTTCGTCCTTTGTGCCACCCAGCCAATGTTTAATACATCGGTATAAGGGGACACACAAACTATTGTGAACTAATCCTTTTCATACATATCTAACCAAAAATCATGATTAGCTCTCAGAGATAAAAAAAATCAATATAATACGACGAATTCAAAAAAAAACTCTGAGTAACTGCCACTCCAGTGTCTCGCCGATAGGGTCAAAAATGCCCTTAGATACTGGGCTCATAAAAGCAGAACTACAGGTCCACGCTTCAATCAGTGCTCATTAAATGTTCCCTTAATCTTTTCTTAAATACTAAAAGTGAGTTTGCTTTCTTAACCATTTCTGGTAGATTGTTATATGTACGCAGAGCATCATTCGTTGCATCGTTCTTTAGACGATCGGTTCTGGCAAAAGGTATTACGAATTGATCTGCATTCCTCGTATTATATGGGTTTTTCTGTGATACCTTAATTAACGGGGTTCGTTCCGATCGATTAGATTTTAACTTTTTCTAGATGAACTTAGCTTCCTCATTTATAATGATTTGACTAAAATTTACTGATTTTGCACTAATTTGAGTAAACATTGGCAGTTTCAGAATGTTTTTTTGCGCTTTGGTCAGCAGCCTAGATATACGATTTAAATGTTGCTTTGCTAACTGACTCCAAATAAGTACTCCATAATGTAATTTTGTCAGGACAAGCACATTTAGAACAAGTTCCGCGATGTGCATTGGAAAAGACTCATATCTTCTTAACAAGCCTATTATTGGGACTTATTGCCTCCTTAAGCTATCTATGTGTGGCAGCCAGGTCATACGATGGTTTATGATAAGACCAAAATATTTCATTTCTAGCACTCTTTGCAATTTTGCGCCGTTAATTTTTGCTTAAAAACAATATATTTTGTCTTTGTAGTGTAGTGTTCAAAGTACTCTTGTTCTTTTGTAAACCAAACTGATGTTGGCTTACGATAGAGTTTTCAACTAAGAAAGATTATTATTATTATTATTAATAAAAGTTACAAAGTAATTAAAATTACAATATAACAAACGTCTTAAGCGCTAGCAACAAAGGCCTTAGGCTTTCATAGATATAGTTTTTTTTTTTTAATTGAATTTAATGGGAGATATTATTTATAATTGGTAGTAGATTAAGTTATAATGTAATTTTTAATAGATTGAGTAATGTATTTATGTTCTTTATGTTGGCTTCAGAGGTTGTTGATATGTATGTCATCAAATCATTTTCTACATTACAGCGAGTTTTGGATGATCTTACAATTTCGCATTCAGCTAGCAGATGCTGGACAGAGATGAGATGATGATTGCACAGTGGACATGGTTCTGGTTGCTTTTTCTGCAGGATGTGTTCATGAGTTAGTTTTGTGTGTCCTAGCCTTAGTCTGATGAAGTTACGAAGTTGATGCGATGGAATGTTGTTTGGATAGGACGCGGGTTGCCGCAGGGGGTTGACTGTTTTGTAGTGGTGGATGATATTGCTCCATTCCACGGATGTGAGTTCGTTTATATGGTCATCTATCAATTTATATAAATCTCTTTTGTTGTAAGCTATCGTGGTGAGGATGGGAGCGTTTTGTGCGTATTTTGCTGCGCTATCAGCATATTCGTTCCCCTCTATCTTCGAATGGCTTGGTATCCACATAATTTTCAATTTATTTTTTTTTGTAAGAGATGGTGTTTTTTATAATGCTGATTGTTGGGTTTAAGTTGCTCGGGTTCAGAAGAGCATCTATGCAGGAATGGCTGTCTGTGCAGATTATGTATTTACCAGGTGATTTTGCAGCGGACAGTGTTGCAGTGCATATGGCCTCTAGCTCAGCAGTGAAGATGGAGTTGTAAGTTTCCAGCCGTGTTAATTTAATTATCTTCCCGTCTTCCGTTGTAACTGCGAAAGTTGTGTTAAACTCAGTTTTAGAACCATCTGTGAAAATGAGTTTCCAACCTTTGGTTTTAAATGGCTGTACAATTTGATTGAACGATTGTTGGTATATTAAATGGTTCGTTGTTTTTTTATTTTAAACGCTTAGGTTGTTTATAATGCAATGTGTTGGAAACGTCCATGGTGGAGGGTTGGGTTTGGCTTGCGCTGGGAAAATAATTGAAACTCCTAACTGCTTTATCATGTTTAAGGAACGTAAAATTGATGATTGGCGCCTTGGTTCTGATTTCCTTGAAAGAGCCGAGCTGACGTCATTTTGAAGAATAGAGTTTTTTGATTCGAGGAGTTTTGAGATAAGTCTTCCTGTAAGTTGATTTCGCCTGTTTTCAATTGATGGTAGACCAGTTTCCGCTAATATAAATCGAATAGGTGTCGTCCGAAATGCTCCAATCGCTATCCTTGCTGCTGAGTGATATACCGTTTTAATTTTTTGAAGCTGAGTTTTGCAGGTGTGTCCATAAATTGAAAGTGCATAATCAATTCTTGATAGCATTATTGACTTTATTATTTAGATTATGCAGTATGGGTGAGCTTCTGACTTAAAACTACTCAAACATTTTATTAAATTTAATTTTTTATCTAGGGATTTTCGCAAGATGGCTATGTGCTGAGACCAAGAGTACTTATTAGTAAATGTTAAGCCTAGTGTCTTAAGATTATTTGTATTAGTGATCACAAAGTTCTCATGAGTGAGATGTACAGGCGAACAATTGTATTTGTTACAGATGTGTATGTGTTTGGATTTAGTTGGTGACATTTTCGCACCTGATTTACGACACCATTCTGAAATTTTTAATATTATGGAGTTAAATTTGTGTTGGAAGAGTATTGAATCAGTTAGCTTTGCGTAAATGAATAAGTCGTCTGCGTAGATGCAGTGTTTGAAGATTTTTTCCTGTTTTATTAAAATGTTCAAGTCTTCAAAGGCTATCAGAAATAGAATGACGGAAAGCGGAGAACCTTGGGGGATGCCATTTTTAAGGGGAAATGTTTCTGATAGATAGCTGTTTACCCTTACTTGGATTTTTCTATTGGTGAGGTAGTTTTAAACGTAGTTGTATGTTTTTAACCCCACTTTCCATAGCATAAATTTATCCAAAATCATATGTCCACCAATTCTATCGAAAGCTTTTCAAAGTCGATATTAACGATTGATGTGTGGTTACGAGTTGAGAGGGTGTTAGCAATAAACTGATCTAAGTGAAGTAGGATATCTAATGTACTTTTTTCTCTTTTAAATGCTACTTGATCATTGGAAAGGAAATTATTTTTGTTAAGAAACCAAGAGAGACGAAGTGAGATTATCTTTTCTAGTACTTTTGAAATACACGGGAGAAGGGAGATCGGTCTGTACCCTGGAACTTGGTTGACTGGTTGATGTGGCTTATGAAGTGGAAAAATCATGGCGGGCTTCCATTGCTGTGGAATGAGACCGTTTTGGAATATTGTGTTGTAAAGTGCGAGTAATCTGGTTTTAAATTGAATTGGTGATTTGCTTAATATGCAATATGTTATTTTGTCAACACCTGGTGTATCACCTGTTAGCAATGAGAGGCATGAATTTAGTTCTAGCATCGTTATGGGGCTTTCTATCATTCTTGCTGATGGTGTCAGAGATGATAGATTGTAGGTTTTGTTAATTGTGTTTAGTTTACAAAGGTGAAATGTTGGGTCAAAATTTGATTCGCTTGAGTAGCTGGACCATGTCATAGCAAAAAGGTTTGCCATTTCTCTTGGATATGATTGATAGATATTTAATATTGAATTGTGTTGGCTGCCTTTGAAGTTTTTTAATGCTCCGCCAAATAAGTTGGCTTGGTGTGTTTGGGTTGATTGTATTTGTTAAGGTTTGAAAGTGTTGGATCTTAGCTTGCTTGCAGTTCCATTTGAATTTGCTATTCAGTTTTTTGTATTCTAACATTTTTTTTTAATGATGGTTGGTTTGTAAATATGCTAAAAGCTTTCTGTTTCATTTCGCGGAGCGTTGCCAGTTCATTAGACCACCAAGGGGTATATTTTTTGCAGTATTTTGGAGATGTAGATAGAATGGAGCTGTTTGCACAATATTTAATGGATTTAATCAAATTCGCAGCTTCTTTATTGATATTGTTGCTAATGGGAACATCTGCTAAATGTAGTATCAGATTATTTTCAAATTTTGGCCAATTGGCTAATTTCGTTTTGAATTTGGATCTGAATTTATGTGGTCGCTATTGAGATACCGTTCCAAAGGATAGGGATAGTGGAAAGTGATCGCTCCCATGAAGATCATTTATTCTATGCCAAGTGATTTTAGAAAGCAAATTGGAAGTGCATAAGGAGATATCAACATGTGTGAAGGAGTTGTGAGTAGAAAGATGAGTAGGCAGTCCATTATTAAGAATGGAAAGATTCGAATTTAAGAGAAAATGTTCAATTTGTTTACCTCTAGTGTTTACAGAGGTTGAGCCCCATAGAGGGCTCCAGCCATTGAAGTCTCCTAGAATTAGCATTGGTGATTGGAGCTCATTGTATAGGTTTGTTAAGTCATCAGAATGCAAATTAATTTTGGGGGGAATATAAATGGAGCACACCGTAAATTTTTCTGATGCTACGATTGTTGCTGCTATTAATTGAACTTGATTACGCTCGTTGGTATTTATAATTTCGTGTTGTATGGTTTTTTTGACGAGTAAGGCAGCACCATGTTTGCCGTGTGTATTAAGAGGCGAATTGTAGAAGTAAGCTTTATATTGCATCGGTGGGAAGATTTGTTCGTTGTGTTTTACGTGTGTCTCTTGTAGTGCAATGATGTCTGGAGATAAATCTTTAATTAATAGTTGCAGAGCATATAAATTATTTAGGTAACCGTTAAGATTCCACTGAAGTATCTTAAGGACCATTAGAAAAATGAGGGGCTGCACTTGATTTAAACATTATTTATTTGTCAATAAATATGTTAGGTGAATTTTGCACTTCAAAGGGAATTGTGATTGAATTTGGGTTTAGTTTATTCGGAACTGTAACTTTTGGTTCATTTGTAGTTGTTTGCATTTGTGTTGCAGTTTCGATTAGGTGTGTTGAAATACTTTGCGGATTTGATGAACTTATATCTCTGGGGTTATGAATATTTTCACTTGTGTTAGAATTTGATTTGCGTGGAGGAGGGGTAGTTTCGGAGTTATGTACTATAGATGTAGTTGTATTATTGATGTTAATGAGAGGCTGTGGTGGCCCTCTATTGAGTCTTAATTTTCTATTTTGAATTGCTAAACCTAGGGGTTCTGTGATTGTGGTGGTAATTGTGGGAAAATTATTATTCGCTGTTTTGTTAATATTTTCTGTAGCTACCCGAAACGAGCATTTGTTCAATGTTTTGTACTCTAGTATGCGTTGTTTTTTTGTGTATGTTGGACATGCTTTATTAAGAGCGGAGTGTTGTTGTTTGCAGTTGATACACTGAATACTATTGCATGGGATTGGATCATGTATTGGCAAGGTGCAGATATCGCAAGATGAGGGGCTTTGGCAGTGTTTCTTGGTGTGTCCGAATTTGAAGCAATTTTTGCATTGTAATGGCTTTGGAATGAATGGTTTGACTTTCACGTTAATGAAGCCGACTTTGATTTCTTTTGGAAGGGTGTACTCGTTGAACGAAAGAATATGTAACGGAGTATTTTGGGATCTTCCGTTGGAAAATTTTGTAATCTTTTGGCATTCGATTACCTTTTGCTGGCTTAGACCCTCAACTATACATTTTTCATCTAAGTCTGTTAGTATGGGTGTATAAATAACACCTTTTGTTGCATTCAATTTTTGGTGAAGGTCGATGGATACATCACAAATACCAGGTAAGGTTTTTACTTTGCAAAGCTTAGCTGCTTGTAGCTCATTTTTCGTAAGTAGGAAAATATCACCGTCTCTTGTGAAATTGATGCTGAGTGGATTTGAAATAACGGAATTTAGAGATTTAGAAAGAAGAAATATGTTATGGGATTTTAGATTTTTATTTGGAATTTCGCTTTTAATTAAGACGAACTTTGGAGAATCACTCTTATGGGGCGCCGCGCACTGTAGCTCGGGGAAGTTAAAAACATCATGGGAGGGTGTTTCACGTTGTTTTTCTTTTTTATGTGGGGGGCTTTTAGTGATTTTATTTACGGAGTCCAGAATCGAGTAGTAGTTTTGTTTTCGCTTTCCTCCGGAGTCGGAGGCCATGGATAAAAAGGGCCAGTCAAACACGGTATTAGTTAAAAACTGTGCACAGAATCACACTGGAAGTAGGAAAACAGGGGGAACCAGATAGCACTCTACACCAGAACTTTTCGCTGCGAACAACAACCAACTTGACCGAAAGCGAACCGTTCAACAGAAGCGCTGGGTATAGACTGAACTAAGAAAGATGTCAATCGATTGTTTAATATTTTTTTCAAATATCTTATTAAATCCCATCAGCAGTGCAATTGGACGATAGTCAGTCGAGTCGAGATGATCACCACCCTTAAATATAGGAACTATTTTTGCAAGTTTTTCTTCTTCCGGAAATTACCCATTCCTAATATGCACGTTCATAAAATTTGCCATAAGCTTGGCTATGTCCTCTTCTATCATACTAACCTCATTCATCGTGATGCTATCGATGCCTGGCACCGTATTTTTGTCAATCGATTAATTACATTTAAGACTTCCCTTTTATGTATTTGATGAATATCAAGGATGGAATTTATTTAGATATTTGTAGTATTTAAATTGCTCGCTAAACTGCCAACGATTTCTTTAGTGATTCTTCCATCAATTGTTGAAAAAAAGTTATTTAATGAGTTCGCCGCGTCACGTGGACACGATGTATTAGACGGCCATCAGGATTCAGTTGAAAGTTTTGTAATATGCCCAGGGTTGAAGAGCTATCCTTTACCTCATTTATTATTTTCCATATTTCATGGGAGTTCTCGAACGCTGTTTCCATTCTTCTTGAGAAATATGAGAACTTAGCCTCTTCGCCAGTCGTGTCGATTCTTTTTTCGCTTGCATATACACAAACTTGAAAGCCAAGTTTCCATTGTTCTTCCTGTAGTCGATGTATGCCTTCCTTTTTTTGGGTTTTGTACTAAAATACAATAAAATACACAACCCCATTGCAATCACGACCTGTGTCCGTCTGTATGTCACAGCACTTTTTCTCCGAAACTATAGAAGCTACAACCACGAAACTTTGTGGAAAGGTCAAAAGTGGTGACTTTTTGAAAGTTTCGGGGTGGAAAAATTTTTCAAAGGGGCTTAAGGGAGGTCTTTCCATATAGGAAGGTGATCCTTTAAAAACGTTTTTTCACCATTCCTAGTCGAGTAGGGTGTCATTGGAAAGCTCTTAACAGGATATATTAAAAACAAGTCTTAAAATTGCCTTATCAGTACCGTGGGGGGCAGGGGAAGGGGAATGGGACGAACTTTTCGCGAACCCCCCCCCCCCCCTCACGATTTGACACCTTTTATTTGAAAAATATAAAAAATATGGAAATATGGAAACATATGGCTATGGGACAATATGCACTTTTTAGCGACTCAGACACTACAGTCTTGCTAGGATTTGCATGAAAGTATCAGGAATGGTTGGTATCATGAATATCTTTGAGAATTGGTTCAGCTAGTGGTATCAGTAATCGTAATACAACGTTTAAGGTGCATGCTGTGAACACTTTATTTAATTTAATGATTGACTGAAGATGAGTACCTATAATTTATACGAGGGGGTAGGAGAGAGCTTCTAACAAAAGGGCTTTGTAATCATTCTAGGGTTCGAAAAAAGGCCATGAATCGATGACAACAGTACAGGGGAGTGGCCCTTGAAAAAAAAAATTTTCATCAAAGGTAGCCGATACGAGTATTAAATTAAAGTTCTTTATGAGAGCCTTTGAAAACAGCTCTTAAACTGACAGTTTTTGCTTCAGTGGGGGCACAGGGGGAAATACACGAAAAATTAGTTTCCCCCCCTCGCAATCGGACACCTGTGATCTTAAAAAATATGAAAAAATTATCAAGGGAGATATTCATGAGTTCAACAATAATAAATACCTCAGAAGTTACAATTCGTTCGACTTTTTTAATAATAGTAAGATCTTTGGATTCCACATTTTCTCCAATAAAATCGTACGGATGCCTCTAAGTAGCCTTACACAAGACCTCAATACTCTGTAAGTTTGATGAAGTTCGTATCATATTCAGGGAAGTTATATCCATTTGAAATATCTCCAACTACAACAACAATGACACAGTATTTTGGTATTTTATGGACTTTCCATCGAATCAGACACTGCAGTTTAGATTTGATCTTAAAATTTTCAGATAAGATCGTGCACATAAATGCTTTTAGGATTGCATGATTTGAGTAATTTTTGTTGGTTGCAAATGGAGAAACAATGGCTTTGCTTTTAAACGAGTAAATCGCTTTGACATGTTTCTTGATTTTATTCGTTTCTGATGACTGCGTTTTGTAAGTTGAGTGCAAAACCATTCTGAAATAGAGTAGGCCAGTCTACACAACTTGTTTAATACTTGTAGCAATTACTTTTATCGTTATCCAAATCCGTTATCGACACCTGATTTTTTTCTCAATTGAAGAGCTTTGCTTAGCAGATATGCTGATATTTTTAAGTTCAATAATACTATTTGGTTTCCGCTTTTTCAGAAATTCTCACATGTTTGATTTAAAGAGCTCCTGGTCTAGATATCTGAAAATTTTGTAGGTCGGCTTCTGTTTGTTTAGGGGTTTGGTCTTGAATAGCTTTTTTTAACACACGGTGATTCAGCTCTGGCCAGTCCTCAAATGTATATGTCATGCTTTTAGCGACTTTTTAATCATTGATTACTATATGATCTAGACAGGTATTTGACACTGGGCGAGTAAAGTGTTGTTATTTATGACCATCACTCCATTTGTTTCTAGCGTATCCTTATAAATCCTTGATTCTGGTGGTTCAATCAGTACATCAATGATTGTGTCCGCTACTCTGATTGAGAATAACGTATCTACGAGGTGTGACAATTAGATCATGAGACTGATTTTATTGCCGCGCTTGTAGTAAATCTATGACCTTGAAATTCCCCTCCCCTTCCCCGGCATCTTTCTCCTCTCCTTTGATATATTTGCCATCCCTCTAGCTTGTTTAGTTTGCCTGCTGTGTGTTGTTGAGTAGACGTGTGTTGGTGGTGTTCGTCACGAAAATCAAGAAACAGTATCAAGAGCGACCCGTCGCGATAAAATTTTGTGCCAGATTGGGTGAAACAGCTTTGGAAACGTACGTTAAAATTGCATGGTGATAGTGCGCTAGGTCGTGCCCAGGTGTTTCGATGGCATAAAGAATGTAAGTAGGGGCGCGAAAGTGTGGAAGTCGAGGCGCGGAGCGGGAGACCAGTCGAGGTGCGGACTAATGTAAATGCGCAGCGTGTGCACGCCCTAAACCCTGAAGATCAGCGTTTAACAGTTCGAATGTTGGCCTCGGGATTGGGTATGAACCGCGAAAGAGTCAGACAAATTTTAACCGACTATTTTGAGATGAAAAAGTTGTGCGCGAAGATGGTTGCCCAATATGTCACGACTTTTTTTTGTTCCCTAGAACAAAGTTGGTGGTCAAAGGAACCCATTTCGAGTTGATTACGGACATCCAGGTGGCCGTGATGAGGGTACTTGCGGGCATCCTAGCCGAAGCGTTCCAGAAATGTTACGAAGCATGGAAAACGCATTGGAATCGTTGTATCGCTGCCCAAGGGGACTACTTTGATGGAAATGGCAGAGTTGTAGAATTATTTTTAAATAAACGGTTTTCATGGAGTCTGTCTCATGACTTAATTATCACACCTCGTAGAAGAACTTTTAAGCCCAATTTTTAACTTAGTCCCAAACATGGCTTTATGTGGACTACAGTTTTTACCGGTGTGATGAGCTCTGTTTTTCATTAGTTGAGCGAAACGTAACCCTTCTGACCACTTTTTAATGTTATTATCCTCCAGCCATGAACCAAGCATATTCTCGATAACTTGGTTTGCTCGTTCTACAGATCCTTGGGTCTGAGAGTGTCTTGATTTCTCGTGTACAATTTTCAACTTGAGTCACATGTTACAAACTTCTATAACAATTTTGAAAGGAAACTCCCTACCATTATCGCTTTGAAGAGTATTTGGGGTTCCAAAGATTGTAAAAATATCAAGTAGTATATATGTGACTTCTTCGGCCCTTTTGCACTTTAGTGGATGGACCTTTACAATTTTAGTAAGATAATCCTGATAAACAAGTACAAATTCATAGAAATCATCAATCTAAGACTGCATATCGATCAAATCTACCTGACACCTTGCATTCATTTTGCTGCTTAAAATATGTTCCACCACTAAACTTTTCTTTGGAACGTTGCGTTATTTTTCTCTTGCAGTTATCATGCAAGTTTAAATAAATTAGAACCATTTCTCTCGTTATGTTTTTATTTCGAAAATTTATATCTTTCTCCATTCGATTTCTTTCACCATGTCCAATTGATGACTGGATGTCATTTAAAATTTAAAATATTTCGTCCTTGTGTACATAAGACTTAATCACATTGTCTTCTTTTAGTGGAACAATCAGTTTTTATATTTCTCCTATAGACGTTACGTCGAATGTTCGCAAACGCTGGTAATCTTTCGGTTGCTTATTCGACACTTTACACTTCGGAGATTTAACGTTTTGACTCATCTCTGTATAAGTTGAGGTAGTAAGAAACTTGGTGTTCTGACCCTTCAACGATAGTAGCTTATTTAGTCTTTCGTCGAATCGACGATTCATGTCCATTAATTTCGATTTATCCATTCTTAAATAAAAATTATTACTTACTTGCAATTGTTTTATTTCTCAATTTGACTTCAAATTAAGATATAACATAGAACATAAGCATTTCCGAATAGATTGGTTATCATTTCAAAACTAAATTCAAAACGAATATACTCTGGCTCATAACAATTAATTTTGACTTAGCAATGCTTGAATGAAAAAACTGTAGTCACTTCTAATCGTCTTAGTTTTCAATTTGACTCTGAATTCCAAAATACCACGAAACTGTCCGACTAAATTAGCTTCCAACTCTAGACTCACTGTAAAAAATCCCACGGACAGCACCAGCCGGAATGGTAAATTTCTCGTATGTAGCGTAACGTTCCGAAAAAGAATTTGGCTTACCTACTATTGGACTTCTTACTGCAATTTTTGTAGCACTACATGGGTATTTATTAATAAAAAGAATCTGCTGCCGTTCATATTTGGAGACCCTTCATAGAGGCGCAAATATTTTGCTAATTAAATTGAGTTGCACACGTATGGATCACATATTGAAAATCGGCGGGTAATAAATTGTTATAAACATAGTTATACTCGTTTCGCCCTTCTCACATTTGCTGTTTATACATTTCACAGTGATTACCACACAAAGGTGATAACTTTTTGGCTTAAATAGCGCAAATAGTTAATTTCAAAAGATTTCCATAAAACTTTAATCAGCACTTGCTTTGCCATCAATATATACATTTTCGATGCTTTTCTGAACCATCAGGGGCCGTCATTTTGAATTTTTATTGAAAACGGCTGCTAAAAATATTAAGTTGTAAGTTTTGAATTTTTTATTTGTCATCCGATTCGCATAACTAAATTAAATTAACTTGCCTTAATAACTTATAATTTCAAGTTTTATCGGAATCTGTTGAGAAACTTGGCTGCCAGAGGGCTACAGAAATAAAAAAAACCGTTTGTGTCACCTCCCTGTATGGGGAGACCCCCTCAAATACTTGAAATATTTTCTTACACTGCGAATTTCAAGAGGCACCATTTTTGACCTACGTAGAAAATTTCCTAATTCTAGCTTATGTGGTTTGCGAGAAAACTTGTGAAGCACGAACAAACGGACGGACGGACAGACAGACAAGTCACAATTTTAGAATTTTTTAGGGTATTGTCAAAAATATTTTACAATATTGAAAAAATTGTCTGATTTATAAATACTTTCAAGTTAAGTCCTTCCATGAAAAAAATTCATTATTTCAGTTGCTACTAAAATAGCGAATTGCGCTTTTGTCCGGACCTTTGGGCGCCGCCATTTTGAATGCATGCATTTGATTTTGGACTATTTTAAATCTTTGTGGGCTAGAACCTCATCAATCAATGTGCCAAATCTCGTTCAAATCGGAGTTTCACTCTAGACAGGGCAAAATAATTCAATTTTTAGTGAAAATGGCAGCTAAAAATATTGGGTTTTAAATTTTCGACATTTTTATTTTTCATTCAATTTATATAATAATTTTCTGCATAATACAAGAACATAGTACAGAGATCCATTATTCAAGTTTTATAAAAACCCGCTGGAAAATGTGGCCGCTAGAGCGCCACAAAAACCTGAAAAAAAACGCATATTTAAACCGCCGCAATTTTGAAATTTGCACATGCATGATCACCAAAAGTCAAAGTCTGTAGGTCTAAGTGATGCCTATCTTGAAACCAAGCTTTATTTCTGTCGGATCAAAATTGGGACTTTCAGAAGCCTTTGAAGTTTTGAGTTTCAACTGGCCACCATTTTGTTTTTTGTGACCTGATCTCCAGTTTTTTTCACGTAACTCTTTAGATACTTATAATTTCTATCTAACTGCCGTATTTCATAAAAATCTGTTGAAAGCTTTGACCACTATTACAACAACAAAATTTTACACGTTTTTCGATCTTTGAGCGGCCGCCATTTTTTTTCTGCCGTACCGACTTTGAATTTTTTATTGTGAGATTCATCACATACATCAGTGAACCTTCATACCAAATCGGAGCTATACTTTGGTCAGAACAGAAATCACGATTTTTCGTCTAAAATGGCCGCAATTTTGTTTTTGCCCGGCCGATATAGCTGGTTCACGAATTTAACCGAGATATTTACCCAGTACATCTTTCCTGGAAATTTGGTGAAAATCGGAGCAAAATTGCAACCTCTAGCGTGGTCACAAATTTTGTTATATCCCATATATATATATATATATATATATATATATATATATATATATATATATATATATATATATATATATATATTTATATATATATATATATATATATATATATATATATATATATGTATATGTATATATAGGTATATATATATATATACATATATATATATATATATATATATATATATATATTATATATATATGTATATATAAATATATATGTATATATATACACATATATATTTATATATATATATATATATATATATATATATATATATTTATATATATATATATATATATATATATATACGCGTTTTCTTTATCTACTAACCTAAAAGGTGAATTATAAAATGCCACCTCAACAGATAATAATTCAGTTGTGAGTTCGAGATATGGGGTTCATTACCATCCTTCTTGCGGAAAAAAGGAAAAACCTGATTCTAATGGTGTAACATATAATATATGGGTATAACTCGTGTTGCGGAAAATATTTACCTTCCCGTACCAAGACTAGAATCGATGAAAGTGCCGGTGTTAATGATGACTTTGCCAAACTCGATAATAATACCGAAATCTTATTTAATTTTTTATCGAAAGGAATCAACTAACTGGAAGAAAAACTTAATAGGTCTATCGATGCTATTAAGAAGAAAATTACTATCATTGAAGGAAGAATTGATGCCATTAAAGAAAATGCTCTTTATATTACAAGATATTATCTCTGAAGTAATGGAAAGAAAATTACGTGAATGCAATATTATTGTGAACAACATGCCTGACTCTGCCAATGCGAATTCTACGGATATAAAAAATTTTGGTGAGCATTTTGGCTGCTCCGATGATCTTCCATTTGATTTTACTGACATTCGAGTATCTACGCTTGGAAATAAATTCAATAGAGATGTTTCGCGCCCACTGAAGGTCACCCTGCCATCAATAGAGCATGTTCACTGGATATATTGTTAAAAAAAATGCATTTGCAAAGACTCCATAACCATTTCTGGTAACCTTACTCGCAAATAAAGGGAATATCGTTCCAAAGTGGTAAACGAAATTAAACGACGTAAAGATAATGGAAGGGCTGATATTTCTATAAAATATATTATAATTGTGCCAGCTATTTCCAAAATCAAATCAAATGAAAAGCCTGCTGAAACATCGTCTGCTCACACTTTGGTAGCTGGCTCTTCATCTACAGCATTGGATAATGTAAGCCCCATTGAATTAAGTATTCTTCATTTGAATGTACATAGTATTAGAGGTGGATTAAATTTAGTGAGATCCAGAATAAGCACTATCCCGAATTATGACTTCATTACTCTCCATAAAACCTGGCTTATTGACAAAATAAATAGCTCTGAGCTAGACTTACACAACTATAATATTGTACGTTGTGATAGATCAATTTTTTCTAGAATTAAAATTGATGGTGGTGGTGTTTAAATTGCCATTAATAAACAATTTAAATTCAATAAAATAAAGCCACTGATTATTCTTTTAAACTTGAGTTAATTAAAGTGATCACTGATGATAATAACTTTGTTCTTGGCGTTTGCTACATACCGCCAAATTTAAAGTCTGAATACTATTTAGAATTTAATAATTGTTTTCAAAGTACTGTTAATAGTATCAGTTTAGAAAATGATTGTAGTTAATGTCAACATACCTGGGTTTGATTGGATATTTGATGAAAATTATTCAAATGCAGCTGGATATCACAAGAATATACAGTTTATCCCAGCAGATTATTTGTGATTGGATAAGATTGGCTAAACTTGTGCAATTGAATAGTATAAAAAATAATGCTGGTAACATTTAAGGTTTAGTATTAAAAAATGTACAGCCTTGCCGAAAAGCATTAGGTATCCTAAAGTTTACTTAAAATTATGGAAAGAAACAACTTCTACTTTTTAAATTGATTTATTACTCTTCAAAAATCTAGTCGGTCCATCTTTGGATTTAATTGTTGCGCTGATTCTATTTGGCATGCTGCGTACAACCTCAGTACAATCCTCTCTTGTAATGGTATGTCATGCTTGTACCAATGCATTTTTTAATGCTTTTTTCGATGTAATGCTGTGTTTTTTAATCCTTTGCTTTAAAATGCTCCAAAGATGCTCACTGGGGTTGAGATCTGATCGCTGACTTATGACAAAGTGCATTGTCATGTTGAAATATGAATCTATTTAAGTCGGAGTCGCCTAAAATACTTGTTAACGAAGGCATAAGTGGAGTTTCAAGTATTTCTATGTACTTTTCACTGTTCACACGATCTTCGCAAAAAAAAAAAACATTTTGCCAACGCCATCAGCAGCCATACAGCCCCAGATCAGTATGCTGCCACCTCCGTATTTGACAGTCGGTACGATGCAATCTGGATGGTATTCTTCACCCAGACGATGCATCCCGAAGGTCACACCTGATGTTCAAATACCTATAAAATAAATAAAAAAACGAACTTATGAAATTCTTTTGTAGCTACACGATTAAGTTGCTTATTTTAATAATTAATTCGAGAAGATTAATTATAAGAGAAGAAAAATTTTAGAAGAAGGTGGTTTCGACTAAATCCTATCGGGCCATCATTCTTATTAGATGCACACCGGTGATGGCGACCACCATGCTTAGAGGTGAGAGAGCTATTTTTAATTTTCCTGATTATGCGAACTCAACATGTTTTTGTAACTACGAATTATATTTATGTTAAATTTCTATTGTTAGTACTTGTCTTTGCTTAACTTTAAATTGATTATTTCACCCTTTTTACATCAATTTAATGTAAATCTCTACGATGATTTTTTGCTCTACAGTGAGCTTTCATGAACAGAATTCGTAGTTACAAAAACATATTGAGTTCGCATAAGTAGGAAAATTATAAATGGCTCTCTCACCTCAAAGTATGGTGGTCACAATCACCGGTGTATTTCTAATAAGAGTGATGACCCGATAATAATTTGTACACACGTCGAAACCACTTTCTTCTAAAATTTTTCTTCTCTAATAATTAATCTTCTCGAATTAATTATTAAAGTAAGCAAATTAATCATGTAGCTACAAAAGAATTTCATAATATATTTTCAAGCTATTGGAGCCATCCAAAAAACAAGATCGATATCCACACGAAACAATGAAAGCTGAAAAAAGTAAGTGATCATTCTTATAAATTATGATAGCAGTAAAATCAACTTTCCTCGAAGTTAGATTCGTCAGACCAACCCACGTTGGACCAATCTTCTTCTGTATAATGTTTGTGCCGTAGCGCCCACTCTAGACGCTTTTTTTGTTGGCATCTGAAAGCCAAGGCTTCTTCTTGGCCTCGCATCCTTTTAGGCCTGCTTGTCCAAGTCTTCTTCTGACCGTTCGAGCTCTTATCGACTTTCCAGCCTCTTCGGACAAGGCAGCAGCAAGCTTTGAAGAAGTTTTCTTCCGATCTTTAATGGATTCTTAATGCGGGAAAATTCGTGTATTAATTTTCTGTCCTCGCGCTTCGTCGTTACACGTTTTCTGCCTGTTTTTGGTTTATTAGCATATGTGCCAGTCTGAGCAAACCGTTTGATGGCAGATTGCATAGCACAATGCGAACAGTTCATCAACTTAGCAGTTTCTTTTTGCGATCTTCCTTGTTCATGTAAAAGTTGTATTTTTACTCGGTTTTCCAAACAAATTTCACTTTTTTCGGCATTTTTAGAAAATGAGATGTCAATTTAGTCGGTTCACGACGAATAAAAGCTTGTTCACTCGTTAGAGTCCTAAACTCATGTGACCAAACAGTGACTGATAAGACCAAAAGAAAACGAAATCCTATGTTTTCGGTCACCAGGTATCTTATTACCTTAACCCCGGTATGTCATCTAAGATAAACATCCATTGGTCAATTATTAAACACGTATTGTGCATTTTTGTGGGGTGCCTAATACTTTTGCCCAAGGCTGTATATAATTCGTTTTCTGAACCGAGCGACCGAGCGATTTACAAAGAAAGAGCTTACTGTAAGTTTCTATTGGTCAGAGATGAAAATTTTTCGTGTATTTCCTCTCCCTGTGCACGTCTTGAAGCAAAAAGTGTCAAATAAAGACCTGTTCTGATAAGTTTTCATCAAGACCCCTTATTTGAAACCCATATTGGCTACCTTTGATGAATTCTTTTTATTCGGGGCCACTCCCTTATATGGGGAGACTCCTCTTAAATACCTTATAAAAGTTTTTTGTAGTTGAACTTTAAGGAAAGCACCCGTTTACACCTGCATACAAAATTTGATGTTTCTAGCTTAAGTAGTTTGCGAGAAAAAGTGTTGTGACACACGGACGGACGGATAGACGGGACGCGATTTTAGTAGGGTTTTGTAAAATTATTTTACAAAATCCTAAAAAGTAATTCTTTATTAAATTTCAAAAATTTAAACTATCTCCATCTTAATATTAATCAGGTTATATTAATGAAAATAGCATAGGGAAGGAACCCTACTTGTTTGAACAATTGGCACTTTGATGGAATTTTGAGTGGCATAGTTTTTTTTTTGTTTGCGGCAACTGCATTTAACCGTCGTACAGCCTTGGCTAATACAGTTTGACGAAATCTCAGACTCTGCGATATCTTCAATTTGTTACATAACCAGGGTGGCCACACGGCCAATTGAGGATCGTGGCTCAAGCCAACACCTCACCCCTCACCATTTTGTTCAACACTGAGCAGCACTTCTAACTACTTGAACGTAGTTAGTAATAAATGGGAAGCAATATGCTCCCTACTGGACTCGAACAAGATTGCCTGCCATGCTTTGCCCAAGAAATTTAAATATCGTTCTTTTGTGAGCTTTCAGCCTCAATTCTCTTGAAAAGTGCCAAGTAGCCGAACAGGTGCGATCTCGTTAGCTTTTCCTCCCCGCTCCGTCTTGCTTGCTCGAATGGTGAGGCAAATATGCGAAACTGGAGAAATTGAGCGAAAGTGTGCTTTTTGCTTAAGCTTTAGGCTTCCTCACGATATTTTGGGGTGAATTAGCGAAACTGGGGACATTGAACGAGAGAGCGTTTTTATCTGAACTTCTTGGAAGCACACCCAAAGCTTGTCGTCCCGATATGATAATTTATGTGCATTATCTTTTTAAATTTACCTTTTCGCTTGCTTATTCGTATTTACTTTTATGCTTGATTATTGGACAAGTACATGCCTCGATAACAATGGGCATATGTGCTTGCTTGCCTAGTTTCATTGGCGAAGCGTGAGTACATAGGCAGTGTTTGCTCACTTGCAACTACTTCAGTGATAAAGCGTAGGTATATATGTTGTTTTTGTTTGCTTGCAACAAATGGACACAAATCTTTCTTTGCATACTGAAAATAGGTTCCATGAGTATAATTGAATTTATAAACTTTGGAGCTTGTTTTTCAAGCAAATTTTGTCCACCGCTTCGAGCTCCATCAACATTTGGGACACAAACTCTAACGATGGCACTTATTTCAACCACGCTAGAAGCATTAAGCATTTTGTTTGCTTGTTTCTGTAAATTTTCGAACAAGTAGAACATTATCTTTCCTGCTCTCCACGATTGGTTCTGATGAAGTTTTTTTCATTTATGGGCTCTAAAATTTTAGAACAAGTTTGCAAAGGGTCTGGAATTGCTTTGAGTTCTTCGCGCTGTACGTTCTCATTTTCTTCAGAATCTTGAACTTCGCAGGAAGATTCGGTAGATTCTGTTTGGGTTTAATTTGGAGCAGTGCTTACGGTACTTATTAATTTTTCCAGGCCTTCTTCTGAAATTATATTAATTAGAGCTTCTTAAGATGTACGAGTTGTAACAATTAAGTAATGAGACTAATTTTTATTGCCGCCTTTATGGTAAGTCTGCGACCTTGAAATTGCCCTCCCTTTCCCCAGCATCCTTTCCCTCTCCATTGATATATTTACTATCGCTGGGATGAAAAAGTTGTGCGCGAAGATGGTTCCAAAGAACCTTTCTGAGGAGCCCTCAGCGTGTCCCAGTATTTGGCCTCTAAAGGGATCGCCATGTTGCAACAGCCGCATTATTAGCTTGATATGTCATCCTGTGACTTCATTTTCTTCCCTAGAACAAAATTGGTGGTCAAAGGAACCCATTTTGAGTCGTGACGAGACTACTCGCGGACATCCGAGTCGAAGCGTTCCAGAAATGTTACGAAGCATGGAAAACGCACTAGAACCGTTTTATAGCTGCTTTGAAGGGAATGGCAGAGCTGTAGAATAGTTTTTCAATAAACGGTTTTCATGGAGTCTATCTCACGACTTAATTATCACACCTCGTAGAAGAACTTTTTAGCCCAATTTTTAACTTAGTCCCAAACATGGCTTTATGTGGACTACAGTTTATACTTGTGTGATGAGCTCTGTTTTTCATTAGTTGGGCGAAACGTAATCTTTCTGACCACTTTCTAATGTTATTATCCTCCAGCCATGAACTAAGCATATTCTCGATAACTTGGTTTGCTCGTTCTACAAATCCTTGGGTCTGAGAGTGTCTTGGTTTCTCGTGTACAATTTTCAACTTGAGTCACATGTTACAAACTTCTATAACAATTTTGAAGGGAAACTCCCTACCATTATCGCTTTGAAGAGTATTTGGTGTTCTAAAGATTGTAAAAATATCAAGCAGTATATATGTGACTTCTTCGCACTTCTGCACAATTTTAGTAAGATAATCCTGATAAAAAAGTACAAATTTATCAACATAAGACTGCATATCGATGAAATCTACTTGACACCTTGCATTCATTTTGCTGCTTAAAATATGTTCCACCACTAAGCCTTTCTTTGGAACGTTGTGTTTTTTTTCTCTCGCGGTTACCATGCAAGTTTAAATAAATTAGAACCATTTCTCTCGTTATGTTTTTATTTCGAAAATTTATATCTTTCTCCATTCGATTTCTTTCACCATGTCCAATTGATGACTGGATGTCATTTAAAATTTAAAATATTTCGTCCTTGTGTACATAAGACTTAATCACATTGTCTTCCTTTACTGGAACAATCAGTTTTTATATTTATCCTATAGACGTTACGTCGAATGTTCGCAAACGCTGGTAATCTTTCGGTTATTTATTCAACACTTTACACTAGTAAGAAACTTGGTGTTTTGACCCTTCAATGATAGAAGCTCATTTAGTCTTTCGTCGAATCGACGATTCATGTCCATTAATTTCGATTTATCCATTCTTAAATAAAAATTATTAATTACTTGCAATTGTTTTATTTCTCAATTTGACTTCAAATTAAGATATAACATAGAACATAAGCATTTCCGAATAGATTGGTTATCATTTCAAACCTAAATTAAAACGAGTAAACTCTGGCTCATAACAATTAATTTTGACTTAGCAATGCTTGAATGAAAAAACTTTAGCTCACTTTTAATTGCCTTAGTTTTCAATTTGACTCTGAATTCCAAAATACCAGAAACTGTCTGACTAAATTAGCTTCCAACTCTAGACTCACTGTAAAAAATCCCCGTTGGCAGCACCAGCCGGAAAGGTAAATTTCTCGTATGGAGCGTAAGGTTCCAAAAAAGAATTTGGCTTACCTACTACTGGACTTCTTACTGCAATTTTTTTAGCATCACATGGGTATTTATTAACAAAAAGAATCTGCCAACGTTCCTATTTGGAGACCTTTCATAGAGGCGCAAATATTTTGCTAATTAAATTGGGTTGCACACGTATGGATCACATATTGAAAATCGGCGGGTAATAAATTGTTATAAACATAGTTATACTGGTTTCGCCCTTCTCACATTTGCTGTTTATACATTTCACAGTGGTTACCACACAAAGGTGATAACTTTTTGGCTTAAATAGCTCAATCGTTGATTTCAAAAGATCTCCATAAAACTTTAATCAGCACTTGCATTGCCATAAATATATACATTTTCGATTCTTTTCTGAACCATCAGGGGCCGTCATTTTGAATTTTTATTGAAAACGGCTGCTTAAAAATATTAAGCTGTAAATTTTCAAATTTTTTATTTGTCATCCGATTCGCATAATTAAATTAAATTAACTTGCCTTAATAACTTATAATTTCAAGTTTTATCGGAATCTTTTGAGAAACTTGGCTGCCAGAGGGCTACAGAAACAAAAAGTATATTTATGTCACCCCACTGTATGGGGAAACGCCCCTTAAACACTTAAAATATTTTCTTACACTGCGAATTTCAAGAGGCACCACTTTTGACCTACGTAGAAAATTTCCTTATTCTAGCTTATGTGGTTTGCGAGAAAACTTGTGACGCACGAACAAACGGACGGACGGACAGACAGACAAGTCACAATTTTATAATTTTTCAGGGTATTGTTGAAAATATTTTACAATATTCAAAAAAAAAAGATTTATCAATACTTTCAAGATAAGTCGTTTAAAACATTTCCATGAAAAAAAATTAATTATTTCAGTAGCTACTAAAATAGCGAATTGCGCTTGTCTTCTGATCTTTGGAGGCCGCCATTTTGAATGCATGCATTTGATTTTGAACTTTTTTTTAAAATCTTTGTGTCCCAGGACCTCATCAATCAATGTGCCAAATCTCGTTCAAATCGGAGTTTCACTCTAGACAGGGCAAAATAATTCAATTTTTAGTGAAAATGGCAGCTAAAAATATTGGGTTTTAAATTTTCGACTTTTATATTTTTCATTCAATTTATATAATAATTTCCTGCATAATACAAGAACATAGTACACAGATCCATAATCTGAACTTTTATCAAAATCCGCTGGAAAATCTGACCACTAGAGCGCCACAAAAACCTAAAAAAACGCATATTTAAACCGCCGCCATTTTGAAATTTGCACACGCATGGTCACCAAAATATCAGAGACTGTAGATCTAAGTAATGCCTATCTTAAAACGAAATTTCATATATGTCCGATCAAAATTGTGACCTGGCCTCCAGTTTTGTCACGTAACTCTTTAGATACTTATAATTTCTATCTAACTGCCGAATTTCATAAAAATCTGTTGAAAGCTTTGACCACTATTTCAACAGCAAAATTTTGCACCTTATTCGACTTTTGAGCGGCCGCCATTTCGTTTCTCCCGTGCCAACTATGGATCTTTATTGCGAAATTCATCACATACATTAGTGGAGCTTTGTACAAAATTTCATCCAAATCTGAGCTATACTTTGGTCTAAAATGGCCGCCATTTTGTTTTTGCCTGGCCGATATAGCTGGTTCACAAACTTAACCGAGATATTTACCCAATCCACCTTTCCTGAAAATTTGGTGAAAATCGGAGCAAAACTGTAACCTCTAGCGTGGTCATAAATTTCGATATATCCCAAATATATATATATATATATATATAAATATATATATATATATATATATATATATATATATATATCTATATATATATATATATATATATATATATATATAAATATATATGTATATATACCTGTATATATACATATATCTATATATATATATATATATATATATATATATATATATATATATATATATATACACAAATGTATGAATTATTATATTTATGAATGTATGAATTATTTTTTTTCAAGGGCCACTTCCCTGTACTGTAATCATCGATTAATCGCCAACTTTTTCGAATCCTACAAAACCCTTTTGCTAGTAGCTCTCTCCCTTTTGCTAGGAGCTCTCTCCCACCTCCTTGACTTGTTTCACTTATGAGCATTAATTGTAGGTACTCATCTTCAGTCATTCATTAAATTAATTCAAGTGTTCAAAGCATGCACCTTAAACTTTGAAGTTGGGAAAAAATAACTCAAAACTATTCAATCTTCGCATTAAAAACAGCCAGTATTTTGTTTACGATTACTGATACCGCTAGCTGAACTGATTCTCAAAGATATGCATGACGCCTATCATTCCTGAAATTTTCATGCAAATCCTAGCAAAACTGTAGTGTCTGAGTCGGTAAAAAGCGCATGTTGTTCCATAGCCATATGTTGCCATAGTAATAGATGCAGCGCATATTGTTCCATAGTAATGCAGTAAAATTCAAACCGCTATAACTTCGCTAAATATGATTCAATCTTTATGAAACTTTCAGGATAGATTAATATTATAAATAGACATCTACGTACTGAATTTCATTGAATTTAAGGGTACCGTTAAGATTTTATTCAAGAAAACATAAAATCGATAAATCATACTATTACTAACAAAGTTGAGTGTATTGCGACTTCTAACGTATTTGTTGTTGTTGTACTCACCAAGGCCTACGATTCTGATTTTTTTTCAGATTTTTCGGATCACAGGTGTCCAATCGCGAGGGGGGGGGGGACACACATTTTTCGTGTATTTCCCCTCCCCGTGCACCCCTCGAAGCAAATTTTGCCAAACTAAGACCTGTTTTGAAAAGTTCTCATCAAGACCTTTCATTTGATACCCATATCGGCTACTCTCCTATATGGGGAGACCCCCCTTAAATACCTTATAAAATTTTTTTATAGATGAACTTTGAAGAGATCACCACTCAACATCTACACTCAAAATTTGATGTTTCTAGCTTGAGTAGTTTCCGAGAAAAACTGCTGTGACACACGGACGGATAGACGGACGGACGGACGGACAGACGGACAGACTGGTCGCGAAACTAGTAGGGCGAATTTTAATATCTAAATGATCAATATGCACTTTGAATGTAATTTTAGAATCAAAAGTCACCCTGAAATCACGAATATGTTCCACATTTTCCAATGGCTCTCCAGCAAGCATGTAAATATTATTTGTCAGTGTCGGTCATCCAAATCTTATCGAAAAGCATTTTTAAGGTTTTGTGCTAAAATACAAAACCCTATTGCAATCAAGACCTGTGTCCGTTTGTCCGTCCGTCTGTATATCACAGCACTTTTTCTCCGAAACTATAGAAGCTACAGCAATGAAACTTTGTGAAAAGGTCAGAAGTGGTGACTTCTTGAATGTTTTGGGGTGGAAAAATGTTTCAAAGGGGTTTAAGGGGGGTCTCCCCATATAGGGACATGACCCTTTAAAATTTTTTTTTCGTCATTGTAGTCGAGTCGGGTATCATTGGAAAGGTCTCAATGAGATCTTTTCAAAACAAGTCTTAAAATTGCCTTATCGGTACCGAGGGGGGCAGGGGAAGGGGAAATGTACGAACTTTTCGCGTACGTTGATGAAAGGCTGTTGACGAGTATCTACAATTAATACTCATACGTGAAACAAGTCGAGGAGGTAGGAGAGGGCTCCTAGCAAAAGGGCTTTGTAACCATTCTAGGATTTGAAAAAAAGGCCATAAATAGATGATTACAGTACAGGAGAGTGGCTCCTGAAAAAAAAAAAATCATCAAACGTAGCCGGTATGAGTATCAAATGAAAGTTCTTTATAAGATCTTTTCAAAACAGTTCTTAAACTAATAGTTTTTGCTTCAGTGCGTGTACAGAAAAATTTGTTTCCTCCCTCGCGAATGAACACCTGTGATCTAAAACATGAAAAAATTATCAAGGGAGATATTTATGAGTATAACAATAACAAATACCTCAGAAGTCAAAATTCATTCAACTTTGTTAATAATAGTATAGTCTTCGAATTTCATATTTTCTCCAATAAAATCATCTTTGACATGTTTCTTGACTTTATTCGTTGCTGGTGACTGCATTTTGTAAGTTGAGTGCAAAACCCTTCTGACATGAGCGTAGGTCTGTCTACCCAACTTGTTTAGAGTTACATATCAAGTCATTTAAACTGCACCAATTTACAAATGCATCAATATCATTTTGAATTAAGTGAACGTCATTTAGGGTTTTTATGGCT